>LOND01028409.1:0-61637 GCA_014220965.1 Paragonimus kellicotti | reverse complement strand
GGAAAACATAGAGGATTTATATCGGTCAGGCTAAGATATCAGTAGCATTTCACCCAGCTTTATGATATCTGTTACATACAGTTGTTGATTTGATGGCTCTTACCCGGAGTTCCTTGCTCGAAACCTTAATCTGCAATGTTGCAGAGAGAAGCTTGATGTTCTCAGTTCTTTAAGAGATGGCGACCACCAGCCTGATTCGTACGCCCTTCGGATTGTGTATGTTCGCCTTAGGTGCCCATCGCATTCTGCAAAAGCTCCCGACGAAAGCGTTTATGTTTGTAAGGTTCATCACAGAGGCGAGTTTGATGTAGTAAATTTGCCCCGCTGAGGGGTCCAAGACCGGTAAGGTTGTATTGTCTGCTTTCTAGTGCTTGAAGATGGTGTCCAAATTGGTTTATACGTCTTTTTAGTAAATGGATTGAGAGCAAACTGTAATGCTCAGCGTTGCAGCCACCTCATGTGTTCTTCCTCAAAAGTGCTGTAGTCAAAATAGTGTCCTTCTCAAACAGTTTATTAAAAGACATGCTGAACACGACGCTAAAAACTGTTTGACTTCATTCGTACTCATTTTGGTGCGTATATCTTACAGTAGGCTTACGCGTTTCGTGAATTGGGCCCAGATTTAACGCTTTCCGAAGGTCATTCTGAACCCAGATCAGTGCGGTTTGTGAGGCGTAATTGCTTCTCATGCGCTTTTGTCGTGTTCCACTGTTGATATGGAATTTTAGACAACGCCGAACGTTGTGAGACACTTGCTTGATCTCTGCGGTGGTAATCCATAGCTGCGTGAACCTATAACATCTGAATTAGTCCGGTCGTTGTACTGGCTACTTTGATGACCATGTTGGACGCGTTTGGAATCGCTTGATTCGCACTGTTAACGAAGACCACCACATTTCAAGCTGGAACATAATCCCATGCGTGAGAAAAATGGAGGTTACTATTTCTGCCAGAGATTAACCATTGTACCTTGAAAACGATTCTTTTTCAGGGTTCCACATTATGACTGAAGGGGTAAAGTTCATTGGCTCGAACACATTCATTGAAGGATTGTGCTTTATCAGGTGGTGTGTATACGTTTCATCATCCGATTGAAAACAGAATGCGCTCTATTGATACTCATTCATGCTTTCTTTGGACCTTGTGTTAAAAAGGCAAGCCTACCTGAATTCACCACACTCTTTGCTGTAAGAGGCCTTTTCTATCTGACGGTGTGCAGAAGTGATTATCATTCTAGTGGTTTCTTTAGAGCATTTTGTATTCGACAATTGACGCAGTGCATGGGGTGGATTGACCATTGGCCTTGTCCACACCATTACCAAATATACCTTCTTGTGATCAACTGTTTGTATCGCATACTGTTGACTTTGTTTCTCGCATTTCATATCCCTATACTGATATCTTAGCCTGACCGATATAAATCCTTTATTTTTTCCAGACGAAATTTGAGCTGACCAATTTCAATATTCTATCACTGTTGAGAAAAATCCCAATTTCCCAGAAACCACTTATTTATCGGCATATTTTCAAACGATATTTGAAAATGGGTTGAATTCCGATTTTTCGCGTCACCACTGAGAACACTTGTTACTACCGCCTTTTCTTCAGTTCATGGCAAATAAATGAACTGAAGTTTTAGTGAGGTTCACATCAAGGTGGAAATTTACCAAAAATCACGGATGCCCAACTCCGGTATTTGGCCTCTGGTTTGGGTCCCAATACACAGTCCTCACAGGGAACACATGTTTCCTCTGTTGTCTTAACTGGCGTCGAATATGTGCAGTACACGTACTTTGTATTCCCATTTCGTTACGTTATTCTTTCTTCCGTTTCAATTGGCCACGCTGTCACAACAAACAGTTGGGAAAGCAGCTCTTGCACGAACGCTGGGGACTCCCTTCAAGGATATCTTGTTGAAACACGGCTTCAAAGTTTCAATACGGCATTACCCCTCCAATCGCCATAGGCTGTCACAGTAATTACACAACCTGTGCTCTCCAAGTGACCCTGCGGGTCAAGCTAGCCCTAGAAATGTCCCAGATGCATAGGCAGAGAAAACAATGCCTACCTGGATCTCCATCAACAACCGCTCATGCGCGTCGGCAGGCGTCTGTTATTGTGCCACACATCCTCACAGGCTGTAATCCAGAGGCCGTCAGGGGCCAATATTATCAGTAATTCACTAATATTCTGTACACCGTGCAGCGCACAGACATTGTATAACTGACTGGAAAATTTGATGTTCACGTAGTCAGGCTACGTAGTGACCAGTGTGATTTAGGTGATCAGCACTCGCACAGTATATTTCGAACAACTAACCATAGATGTCTGTCGGACCACTGCGCTAATAACCGTTTGTTTGGAGGGGACTTATTTTCGGTGATCTAAACATCTATAAGCTATCCGGCCACGTCCATCATCGGAGCAATCTTGCGCATAGATTGGTAATACGGCTGTCAGTTATAGATGGCGTATTTGTTTCATGAAATTTAAATCAATTCTGACGCACCCTGTTTTGAGTCCCATCATGCATCAGTTTGTGCCAAGTTCGCGCAGCGTCTCGGTGGGAAGTTAGTTCCTAACGAAGGATTGGGATTTATCTGAAAACAGCCTCATTTTCAAAACGAGCACACATTATTAGTGTAAAAATTACGGAAATATTGACCTCACTTCTAAAGCGTAGAGAATGCTTACAGTCATTGAGCTCAATACGCTAAGTTCACCTTATGAGCAACACAACCGTGAAGGGATAGCCAGGTTCCGTCAAAGCCGTGGTTGCTTTGGTTATAGTTCTACATTCCGCTAGATGCTTGAGCATCATCAGTCATAGAAGGCTGACAACTGTTATTTTCCTTTAGACATAATGGAGGCTCGTGCCTGCATACAGAACTACACTCTGGAACTATCTATCAAGCAAGCGTGCAATCAGTCTCCCCTTACCTATCCAACTTTGCAGCGGACGAGATCCTTGAGTGTGCTTTGAAAGAATGAGAATTCGATGGTGTGGAAACGTTTCCGGGCACCACAGTTCGAGTACGCAGACGACGTTTTCTCAATCTTCGAGGGGTCACGGGAAGCTCGAAACATTCCAGACAGGGTGGAGATTTCAGTTCGACAGTTTGGTATGAGATTTGCACCTTCTAAGTGACGGAAGACTGAAAGAACTCTGCGACTGCTTTCACCCTGAATGGTGAACGGTTGGAGGCAATCAAAGGATTTGTGTACATCGGAAACTGCATTAGCGCTGGTGGGAGATAAGACAATACAGAGAGGACCCAATTGGAAAAAATCTGGACTTTGGCTAGATTCGGGATGGTGACAGAAACAGCATACCCAGACGCATCAAGCGCTCTACCAGTTGAGCTATGAAACTATGCCAGGGAGCTCAGAAATTTCACATCCGAGCTCAACTACCCACCCAATCCCGTCATAAAGAATCCACCAAATGATCCAGGGGGTTGATTGCCCAGGTAGGAGTTCTCAACCAGTTCACGCTGGAAGTCCACCAAAGCTATCGTTGAGCACTGAAATTATATTACTAACAATGCTCAACAGTGGTGTTAGTGGATTCCAGCTTGAACTGTTTGAGGAATTTTGCGTGGGTGATCAACTCCTGGATCACTTAGTGTATTTCACACGACAAGACGTTGGGTGGGTAACTTGGTCCAAATGTGAAATTGCTGAACTCCTGGTTTGGCGTCATAACTTAACGGGTGGAGAACTTAAGCACGTTTATGCATGATGTTTTTGTTGCCGGTTTAAATCCGGTCGAATCAGATTTTTCGCAATTGGGACCTCTCTAAGTTATCAAATCTGCAACACATTACTTATTAGTATGAAGATATCACAAATCGTACTACTAAAGCTCGGGTGGTATTTTCCAACATACACTGTCTGTGACATCCAGTGAAAGGCCGAGTGCATAATGTCACTGTGTGAGCAACCTTACCGTGGCTCAACTAATTAGCTCATTTGCGCGGAGAATGTTCACAAAGTATCTGTTTACGATTTTTGGTACATCGTAAACATTACTGGCGCGCGACGAGAACACCGTACCAGTGATGAAATGCATTGGCGGGTCTTCGGGACAAATAGACTACGATGAGAACCGATGACAATTATTTTTTCTCAGAGGCTCGCTCACATTATGTGGGTACCAACCAACGCGTGTCAAATCATTCCTTCCTTGTGGTGATAGACTCGACTGGAAATGGTGGCCCGGCTTCAAGCGTGACTTGAGTTTGAAACATGAAAGCACTGATAATGAAGCAATATTTTGGATAGAGCGACCTTAAATTTTTGACTGGGGCCAGAATGACAATGCGCACCTGTGGCAAAAGGAGGGTGAAATGAACGGTAAATGACTTATGCGGCAAATCTCTCTGGGTATTAATTTAACGCCTTTTTTCAACACACCCTATCACATCCTACATAATCCATCAAGTCCCTTCATTTGTCGAGCCACAAGTGCAACATTATATAGTTAACAGTGTTAACCGTGTGCTCGAAGACCAGTTTACTCAAACGTCCGCCTACTAGCTCGCTAGCTTTGGGAAATGTGCAAGTTCGCGACCGATAACCGAGATTATAAAAAGACAGTCTCCCTCGTTGGGTGACAGAGCGTCTGTTACACCACTCATTGTTTAATGTGACTGGTAATGGTAAAAACAAACCACAAGGTGACGTGGTTACATGCCATAAAAGCCTTGACTGCTCCTCCAAACAAGGTTGGTAAGCGCTGTCTGCCTGGTTCATGAGTTTGCGACGATCCACATCATTGGCTAGAAACGCCCTATGACATAGCACTGTGTTGCAATCAATGACCACGTCGTTAGCTACTTTTCTTTTTTACCGTCGCCCTCTGTTTTTCTTTATATGTTTGTGTTTATTTACCGCTCTGTCACTTAGTGGAGCACTGTTATGACCAACAGTGGGTCGATTCATAGTACCTAGAAATACGGCCCAAATCTAAAAATGATGGCGATGGCGTGTTTGGCTATGCTATGATAATGCGGTTGATTATACAAAGAAAACCAGTCATTAGCCCGGATTTTAGCAGGAATAATACAAGGTGCTTGCTCTCACGTGATAGTTGAGGTCGCACATAAGATGCATACTATCGACGACGTAAGCCTAAAAACAAGAAACCGTGGCAACCGGAGATCGAACTCGTGGTCTAGTGGTTGACAGCGAGTTGGGTTAACATTGAGCTGTCTCGAGGGCATGCGTTACCTAACCAACACGAGTTTCAATAAGTTTAATGTACAACGCAAAAAAAATGACAACCGATAACACACACAGCTTAAACAAACATAAAACACAAAAAACGGGCTGACGGTTAGTTTACACCCAGAATGCTGTTGTTCTTACTGGATGCCGAGTACGTTGTCCAGAAGGAACAAAATAATAGCACTCACTTGAATAAAAAACAGCTTTGGTTTACCACGCAAACTTGCGCAGCGGTCACCACGAAAAGGGAGGATTATCTGATCCAAAGACACAGGTCGGTCATATGCGTAGATAACACCATTTTCGTCTCCATGAGTTAACACTACGCAGGCAAAGCAATCCGAATCAGAGTGATCAATATCGGCAACTGAAAGCGAACCATAAGGAAATAGCCCAAAAAGTATCTTTTATCTTCAGGAACTGCATGGCATGGCGAAGTGCCCATAAAAATGAATTTCCTTGTAGAATGAGGTGCAGCAGTGTTTTCCGACAACCCGAAAAACATCATCATAATCATTATTTTCAGTCTTGAGTTGTACCTGTGGATACTATGGTCTACATAGTAAGGCAACAGATCGAAGGAGAAAGAGGAAACGATGAAACTTCACGAAAAACAGGAGACATCGACAATAGCAGACAGCCCAGTTAGCCACATCTACTTGGTCCATTCATGTGATCCGGTCATGTGATCATAAGTATACCTCGATGGTAAAGTGTGAGCACCCTGACCAGACAGACGTATTCGTACATCAGGGATTGAGAGAGAACAGTGGCAACGTTAGAAGCTAACAATCACACCGTCTATGATCATCCTCACATTAAATTGGCCGTTCCAATAAACGACTTTATAGACCGACAGTATTCAACTTACAAGCGGGTAAGTTTCGCACGCAGTAGCAAGCGTATGATAAGGTAAAAACTGAAAAAATAGCCCAACTAAACTAACATTAGAGATAAATGTGTAGGCGTACAAACAGTCACGAGGAACCTAAGTGGTATAGATTCATAAACACGAGGGACGATTAACACTTGACTGATTATAAAATCTGAGTTTCAACGGTAACATCTAGAGTCGGCGAATCTAACTGGCATACCAAATATGAGTTAAAGAAATTCGGCTGTGTGCAGAACGAAAGTATGTAGCAACTCGCAGTTCCGAACATGCATCAAAGCGGCCAGTTTTCGAAGGACTTGTGATTGGCACTTATGAAGAAAACCTTGACTATACGAGACAAATACGTTTAAGACAATAAATCACCTAAAACCGAGAAGACTGTTCAAATCCATCACTCCACTAACTCGATGTCGAAGGTCTTTCCACCCGTCGGTCTATACACAAAAACAAATATAGTTAAAACAATTAGACGAGGCACACAGTGAGTGATGAACGGTTCACTGTAACATATGATCCGTGCTGATCTGGTGACCTGTTTGTGCAATGGTGTCATAATTGTGGTCCAGAGTAAACTCGTCGCATCGCTGATTTGTGTCCGTGCACGCACATGCGCAGCTGTTTATTTACCTCTCAAATATTGCTGGTCTCACATAGGACACGGAACGCACCAGGTTGTTGTTATGCTTTCACACGATCCTTGACGTTCACAGCGTCCAGTGTGCTGCTTCAGATGTGCCGTGAATACATGACACTGTCATTCGCGTTTTGGGTTCTGCATGTTCAGTTCTTGTGGACCCTCTGATAGATGCCTTTATGAAACTACTAGGGTACCCATTGAAGTGAACAGTTTGAACAGGTGTTCTCGTTCTTGTCTTTTAAATTCGGATGGGCTACAGTGTATGTCTGCACGTCGAAATAATGTTCGCACGCAGCTTTTAAGTTGACAGGCTGGATGATTGCTATCGAACCTGAGAATGACATCAGTTGTTGTCGGTTTACGATAGACAGTAGTTTCAAGCTTGCCATCAGTTCTTATGACCGATACATCGAGAAACGCCTAGACGTGAATTTTTCCCTTCCTTGAGTATAAGGGTTATTTCATCCACTAGTGTAGTTAGCAACTTCTTACTACAAGGTTCTTTTGACTATTAGTGAACAGTGATGTAACATCGAAGGAAACCAGCGTGTCTTGTTGTAGCTCCAGTCCCTTGTTATGCTTCAGGAAACCATCTGGACCGTTCGCATTATGATTAACGTGAGGCAGACATGGTCGGAAAATACGAAGAAACTTCGTTAACCCATAGTTCGAGGGTGTCTTGGATGAACGATTGGTCACGACAGTACTTGATCTTCGTGAGCCTTTGACAGTCCGTATGATCACGACAGCAGTCCCTCGATAGGTCGAAGGTATTTAGTTTGTTCTGTTGTTAGTGATTTCTTTTTCGTAAGAAGCGTCAGAGTTTTGGTGATTCCAGTCTTCAAACCTTTCACAATTTCTCGCTTGACATGCTCACATATTCCGCGGTCTTTTAGATCGTTCACTTTGTTTTTATAATCTTGTTTGTCTAATAAGGCTATGACGTTGTCTTTGTTCGTGGGTAGGCTGACGATCTAGTCGTTCTTCCTGAGAGTGTTGTAAGCTCTGTATTTCCATTGGATGTTGGCATATTCGTTAACTCTCGACTGATTAGCTGTTGGCACCTTTGTCCTGACAGACTGTTGTACTTGCTTGTCAAGACCACCGTGATTCAATCCTGACTGGAGAGATGCAATGAATTTTGTTGTGGATGCATTTGCATCAGTGAATTTAACAGAAAAACCTTTTCGACTAATGTTAATTGACAAATTGCATATGGCTTTGGCACATTGCCCCTAAAACTGAATATTCTATTGAGTAAAGTGGATAGGCGTAGCCTGTCAAGTTGAAGACCCCGTAATATGTCCAACAGTTGATTAGATGTGTTGTCCAAGACGACAACGTACCTCAGTCAACGAATTTGACAACATCCATAATATGCACACTTCTGCTTAGCTTATTTTATTAGCTTTAGTCTCATTTGGTAAATTTTTCCTCCAGGATATTACATGGCGACTGGAAACACAGCATCCTTTGGTCATTCATCCATTCACGACTGCACCTGACCAGGAGACAACCTGGCTTGGGTCAACGCGCACGGCAGGTTATATGGAATAACCTAGGAGAAAACTATCAAAAGAATAAAAGGTTGGTTAGAATGGCTAAAAGAGAATAATTATAAATGGCTTCAATGCAGACAGGCTATCCAGCGCGGTTCGTGGCCATTTCGAATGGCACTTTTAGCCAGCGATTTGAATGTTAGCGAGAACTCTAATCGATTAGGCGACTCCTACCTAGTTAACTTGGCGCAACAGCCAAGGTCTTCATGTTTCGTAACCAAGTTGTCGCTTGACTACCACGTGACTTTACCCAACCATTGGTGCTCTCATCATAGAATGTCTGGTGCGGTAAACCCGCAGCTGATATGTGGAGTACGCGACTCAACTATCGCAGGCTGTGCAACGTTATCAGCTGAACAAGTGAGTGTCCCGATCGTCTCGGAACATGCGCTAGCGAACGACCACAGTGGTCACGCGATTATCTCACCTGATGTAGGCCACTTGACGTAGACAACAACTATCAACCACAACAGGCCTTTTGACATCTTCGTCGAAAACGGACCACGTTTCTCAACCATACAGAAAAACAGAACGCACATAAGTCTTGTACGACCTCACTTTCAAGGACAATGTTAAGTCTTTTCGACGTCAAAGATGACGCAGGTTGGCAACGGCAATCCATGTTCTGCTATCTTTGATGACATCCCCTCAGCAATACCACAGACTGACGAAACACTACTAGGCAGACATGCAAAACTGCCTGTAATGAAGAACGTGGATGTGAGAATGCTCTGTATTGAAGCTGCACTTTGCACTTTGAAGGTGCGAAGCGCATTCCATACAAACCAGCCCGGTCACTCACCTTGTTCAGCATGGTCTGCATGTCTGGTCAAACTCACAGCTGAAAATAATGAATGAATGGAGCCACCTACCGTCATCTTCAGCAGCTTGCTTGTATCACTTAGTCCAGTTAAGCGATCAACACGACACTCCGCTGAAGCATTATTTGGAAATGTGTAAGTTCACAATCAAAAACCGCGGGAATAAAAGTGTATAGTCCTCATTGGTAGGGTCGTGCAATCCGTATTCTGATGTAGTATCTGTGGAGTCAATTGGTATTCGATGAGGCTGCTGACAGTTAGAAGAAACGGTACAGTTATCAGGCGACGATATGGTCACGGGTCACGAAAGAAGTCATCACCCCACCTCAGCATGCTTGGGAGGTGCTGCCAGCATTCCCATCACTGACTGAAAACGTTCTGGGACAAGGCACCGCACTTCAAGCAAAAGAAAGCCCGTAGTACTGATACATTTTCACGAGTTCTTGCAGACTATTTTTCATTTTCCTCTTCGTACACACACCTTGAGTAATCAACTTGTTATTTCTTAAACTGTTGCCAGAGCCAACCTCAGACTGAGAGAAAGTACGATTCATAGTCGAATGTGTGTCTGCTGTTTCCAGCAGGGTGAATAAAAGAAAATTTATCACTGCTCATCCGTGAACGGCTGAGGCCGTTCAATGCGGAAAACGCAGCCACCAATACAATCAGTATACAACGCCAGAAACACCCAGTTTTACGATAACGAACCAGTTATCTTCAACCTGATACGAAAGAAGAACGAAACACTTGCTATATCCACAGTGGACTCAAGCAATAAGGACAAGAGGACCACATTTCGTGGCATATGTCAATTTACTGAAAGACCTCGTGGAAACAAGGACGACTGATGGGAAAAGCGAGGTGAGTTAATTAAGCGTCATGCTGACCCGTAACAACACACCGAGTTCTTACAAGTTTACTAGAACACCAGTAGACGGAAACCTGGGATTTTATTGCATACGATGGGAAAATATTACGAAAGTCTGGTGTAGCAGCCTATTAAATCGGTCAATGCCATTGGCCCGGTAACTGTGATTAACCTACCACAACATCAGTCATGTGCTCTTGTCCCGGACTTGGCAAATGTGAAAGGCGGCTACTGGACAACTCCAGAACGGAAAGGATGTGGGTGAAGATGAGTTGCCAGGGCATTGTTTGAAGTGCGATGGCCCATTCTTTGAAACTGCTCTGCCTCAGCTGCTTCACTTCACCCTGATACAGGAAACGGTTCTACAAGAGTCTGAAGATGTCCTCCAAGTAACTTTGTTTAAGGGTAAGGAAAACCAAAGTACTGAAAATTAGCGGAGCACCAGTTTGTTCAGCTGCGCTATAAAGGTTTTGGCAAGTGTCTCGCTCAATCAACTTGATACCGAACTTTTAAGAACCAACTTTCGCGAGGAACAACGTACATTTAGGGGAAACCATGTACGGCTGACATGGTATTTCAGTAAAAGTGTCGTGAACGCAACCAGTCGTCGAATACGTTCTTCATGAATTTTACAGAGGCGTTCGGTTCTGAGCCTTGAGGCACTGTGGACGGTATTGAGCAAGTTTGAATGTCTGAGTAAGTTTATTATTGTAACTAGAAGTTGCATAAGTATGCAGACGAAGGTGCAGTCGTGTGGATCGTTCTTAGATGAGTTCGACAATGTAACATGCGTGAAAAAATGTTCCGTCGTAGCCCCAACCATATATGGTTTGCAATTGACCCTAATAGTAACAACTGTTCGTCAGATCACAGAGGACGGCGTTCAACTTAAATATCACATGAATGGTCGTCTGGTGAATATCCAACATTTAGGCGCTCCAAGCCAGTTGCGTAAATCGATTAACCGCATGTTGTGTTTGTGAACAATGGTGTGCTCTTTGAACACAGTAAAGAACAGTAACGAATAGTAATGGCTTTCGCGACCATGGCGACTAAATTTGATCTGGATATCAACACATACATTTTATTTCTTTCAGCCTACCCCGAGTAGATGTACCAAGCCTACACCTGTGAACCGCATTAATGGGAGCAATGTGGGTGGTCACTTAGATTTTTGTTATTTGGGCGGCCAATCCACCTAAGGACAGCGTAACAAAAGTTAGTACTGTTTTCGGACGTCCTCGAAAAGTCGCCCTGGGAAAAGCGCAATATGAAGTCGAAAACGAAATCCTTTGTCTGTAGCTATGTTAATATCCGTTTTCTTGTGTGGTAGTTGAAACGATTCTATTCGCAACGCCTAAAGCGTACCTCGGGTATTCCGTGGTCAGATATAGTCTGAAACACCGAGGTAATTCGCCTGGCAGGCACGGATGGGATTAAAAACACGATGATGTTTAACCACCTTTGTTGGATAGAACGCGAACGCCGGACTTACGAAAGAAGCTCAAAGCAGCTGCTGTACGGGCAGAAGAAAGAAGATAAGCGATTGTCAAAAGCTGTGAAACTAGAATGAAATCCCAGGCAAACCTCTCGTACTGTAATAGAGACCTCCGATCATAGGAGGACGAAATCTTGAGCCGGGCAGCCTGGAGGAGGGATATTCGGATAGGCGTGCAAAAATGCTGAGGTAATGTGAGGGCAACGTGAGGTAATGTGTGGGTCAGAAGAGAACCACAGATGCCAACAGTGAAACTCAACAGTGTGGAGCTATGTTGAACGCATCCGAAATGCGCTTGTTGCCACGGATTGGTAGAACATCACCGTACTCACACTGAACCGTTTACGAAGAGACGGTGAGCGCGTTAGGCGCAAGCAAACTGGTTACATATTTTACGTTAGTATCAATCGACGACCTCATCGTTTTGTATACTATCCGCTCTCCATATCAGAGACTGGGGTCATTGTAGTCAGATATCCCTTCTATTCTTCAGCTTTGCTGGTGAACTGTACACTGAACATTTCGTTTGGCTCTCAGTTCAAGATTAAATTTGTCCTCATAAACCCAATTAGAAAGCATTAAGATGTATTCCTATACCGAAAGTTTTCTTGTTTTCAATATCCTTTATCAAAGCTTAAATCTTATCATTGGAGTCCCCCCAGTTTTTCCGTTTCTGAAAACTAAGTGCTTTCCTTTCACACTAGCCAGTCACCTGATTAACCAACTTTTACCAGCTCGGCTAAAAAAGGCCTCTGCCCACACGCTTCCCGGCCGTATCTCTGCGGGTTTACACAGGATTCAGGGTAATGTGAGTTGAACCTCAAGTAGTGCGGCTCAAGCTGCTTGTGACAATGTTTATGCGCAGGTATTCTTTGGCTTCGATCACTGCGGCATGCCATTCCGAAAACGGATACCTCCAACCGTATACACAAGTCTAAAGTAACTATTTAAAGAAAAAATCAGCCAGTTTTTGTCCGGAGTTGACGACTACACACACCTCTATGCATCAATACCAATTGAAAAGTATAGCCCCGTCAAAAGTTCATTGATTAATTACGTAACTTGTTTCTAGATTGTAAAAGCAGCGATAAAGCCATATAGACGAAGGGATAATGAAATAATTAACAATCTAAATAGAAGTACAAACTGAAAACCTTTCATTATTAGAAAACCCGAGTCAGACGGAAAAGGATAGAGGAGAATTACATGTGAGAAACAAGTTTTAGCATCATCATCCGCAATTTTTTCAACGCTCTTCCGTCTCAACGAGATCGCAGTACTTTAAAACGCCAACAGAAACGTGGGTCGATAAGTGATTTAGATTTTGGATGGTTACAGTCCTCGTATTTAGACGAACATCTTAGCTGGTTCATTTACAAGTGGATAATGCTATGATAATGTTATGAGCCTGGGTTGATCCCAACACCATTAAACCCACTTCGATACGACAGCGTGGACACACTAAAACATATAACAAATGTGAACGATGTTTAAGGGACAAGAGAAAGGCGAACAATTTTAATTCAACTATCAAAAACCTGGACCTTTTGGATAGCAATTCTCACCTTTATGAATAGCTGCAAGCATTTCAGAGGCGGTTAAGTTTGTGTAAGTTAATACCTCGAATTCTAGAGTTGAAAAGGCTGTACAGACGTTCCGAAGGTCAACAGCGGCACCGTTACGGGCAGGCAAACAAAGAGCCGGATAAAATTTCTCGATTGAAAAAACGAGACAGACACCTCGTCTGAGGGCCCTTGTTGAATAAACACGTTCAACTGGTCTAGCAAACGGAATGCTGAAAGGTGGTAAAACAGCGGGTGGGTAAGAAGGGGTCGTGTTTGTCTGAGAATTCAAACTTGGACTGCACAGGTTGCACAAGTCAAGATGCGTGTTCGAATCGCTTTTTGCAACCGCCTTCGGGTTTAGCCTTTGAGATGACCGAGCCTCCGAAATTATAGAACTAGCTCTGTAACAACTATTTTGTTGGGAACGCATTGATTTACCGTGAACGGCGGAGCGAATCGTTATTAGAATTAGGTACGCGAACGGCATCCGTCTTGAAACCGTTCGAGTTTCCTTCCGATGAATCAACAACAGTCGATGACAAAAACATAGTAACCTGAAAAAGGAAAACAGCATTTGGAGTACATATTCCGCTAAATGTCAAATTCAGGTAATGAGTGGCTATATACGACACCCGATAGAGATAGCCAGCAAACTAAATTTGTTGTAAAAGTAAAAAAAGAGAGGGGATTAATTAAAAAAAACGGGAAAAGTGGATAAAAGAGGTCCACAGCAATGTCAGCAGTAACAAACTGGTCATCAGAAATGATCCTATTCACTGGAACTCATTAGATAGCCACTACTAAGGCAGATCGAATTCCTCAGAAATGGTCATTACCGTAACAACGTTGTGTTTACATTATTGTATCTTCATGTGCTTATGACGCCATATTAGGTCAGGCTACCGTGCGCCCACATACAATTTTGTGCGGGATTCAGAAAATCCATCAACCACGTGAACAGACTAAGCAAGGGCCCTGCAGACGGTCTCACTAACACTTGGTTTCCTGTTATCAACTTCGCGAATGGGATGAAGAAACCCTAAGGAGTTTACAGAAGCATTTTGCTCAATCTCGATAGTGCGTCGTGTCCGCCATTTCTTGCGATCCTATCTCTGCTGTTTTCGCAATTCTGAGAGGGTAGGTTTTCAAACAGAATTATACCGCCACCGGATGGGATCTTCCAACAAGCGACAAAATGTTATCAAGATCACACAGAAGCTCATCGGTCGGTAGCTGAACGAACTATCATAGAGGACAGTACCACATTTACGCACTATATGTCGGACATGTGCCCAGTGTGTCTCAATGTCATCCAGCGAGTGTGATCCTGGACTAGAAGTAAGCAGGCCCTGATAATTGCAGAGCGTTGCGTCTCCAATAGTTTGGAAAAGTCAATCTGCTTTTGACAGTCAAGTGGTATCCCACGGAGAGGCAAAGCAGACCCAAAATGTCAGTGCACACAGAAAATTCACGCGGTGTTCCAGATCGACGCACAATCTTGGAAAGAGCCACCAACAGCTGGTGACTATGAGGTCGATCGGTGTCCAGGATTGTGAGGACAGAAACCGGTGGCCAGCACCTCCATCAAAGAGTTGCGGTAGAAACATGATACAAACCCCACAATTAATAAGCTTATAGGTTCATCGTTGTTGTAGGCAGGATACTTATAGGCCACCCAGGTCAAAGAAGGGGTTTGACGTGAGGGGTTCCATTCGCAGCCTGTCTCAGAAACTTAGTTCGCAAGGCGGGAGAGCAGAACATGGAGTTTACAGCCCACTGGGGACCGGTGGGCAGCAGTAGAATACGAAAGCCTTTCAGATGAATTCCACTTACCCGACAGATGTGGCGAGTCAGGGCGTGCAAGGCCAACAGGGATGTTGCAACGTCTGCCTCGTGTTGCCGATGACAGGTGACTAAATCAGTCTGCACGCCCCTCAAAAGGGATCCAGCCATTCAAGAGGCCTGACACATTTTTTCTGCTCGTTGGAGTCGGAGATTACCGCGGTTGTTTGTGCGACTTTCACAGAACTGGTCCACAGCTGGCGGAGACTAAAGATGTCCACATGGCACACTGTCCGGAAGTTCCTTTGCTCCCGTAGAGACGTCTGAAACTCTTTCGTGGAACGGCAACATGCCCAACGTCACGGTGTCGTCAAAGAGCTCGTGGGGTACTTTGTGTGATCAGGTGCCACTAACATGCATCGCCTGCGACCGCCTGTTCTCCTGGAGAACCCGGTGATATCGAGGTTAACCTTCATGTGAATGGTCATTCCCCAATCCGCATCTTGGAGACGTGCCCAGTGGAAATGACCTAGGTAATCCAGTTGCCGGTAAACGAATATAAACATAAACGACAAAACAGTAACGTATGTGTGAAATGACAGTCCCAAGCTCTCCCTTGCTGAAGTTTAAAAGGTGGTCTGGTGATATTACAATACTTATTAAACACTGCGATGAAGGATTATAATCAGCGGCCAGCTATCCCTTGCTATTTGCCATAACCAGAGAAGCTTTGCGTAGGCGTGGTACAATGTACATGGCGAATGAAGACTTCAAATGGGCAGGCATCAACTACAACAGTACAAAAGTTCGTTCAAGTTGGTTAAATTACGCGCGGTATTAAATTCTGTTCATCTATCGGTAACACACTTATTCCGTGGGACAATACTCAAGGGCTGTCTAATAGCTTACGCCTGCGGTGGTATTGGTTTTACCGTCAAACATTTTGTTCGCTGCTATTTCCTCCACATTTCATTATGCGCCATCAATACCCCGGCGAAGCCCATGCATCAGCTGGAGAGAAGACTCAACGGTGGATTCAGAAATCCAGAAAGCGCCCCACGGCGAGCGCTGTGCACGTCATAGTACAACAAAAAGGACAGACAATGTGCAATGATTCTTTGTACGAATTTATTAAATTTCACTTACATTCCCTCCGTCATCTGTGTTCTATGTTGAGGTTGCGAGCAATACCCGTATTCAAGTAAGGGGAGTTCAGTTTCATGGACGAGGTAGTTGGTGTCTCTGAGTGGAAGTTACTTGAATATAATGCATATCATTTGCACATGTTCTGCATATATACAATTATTGCATAACACAGCATGCAATGATACACGACTTAATACGTGTATTTATAGTAACATGTGTAGACGGTGTAAGCTTAAATCGCATGGTATATTGCAGGTGTAACATTCGTCTGAACTTCCTCCTTACTCGATGCCTGCTCTACCTCCGAGTAACATGATTGATGATCTAATTGTCCAATATGAAGGTCGCTTTGGCCACCATCTTGAATGTGGACACCTATGCATACACGGCCACTGGCGGCGGAAAAGTCCCTTGGGACGTACCACTTCGGACTGTGTGATATTTCATATTGATTCCATATATCTACTCGTATGCATTTGATGAAATCTATGTATTCCTCATCACAGAAACATTATCCGATCGTTATCAGTTTGACTAGGACTCGGGGTGTTAAGTTCTAGTTGTACTCAGAGGACCTCTGAAATAAAACGCACAGCAGATTCTACAGTATGGTTCATTGCGCGTTAAATAAGCTTACTCGAGAGGCACGTTTATTTCTCGGGACGATTAACAATGAATTACTACTTCACACGTCGCCCTAGTTAAAACAAGCTCTATGATGCTCCTCTGATGCAAAAGGTATGCAAAATAGAAAGGGAAGTTCATAGTGTAGAAGAATAATAAGTCATCATAGAAATGAACTACATCTGAACATAATGGCATACAATGCATAAATTAAACGGCGTAAAGAACTAACTGCACTGCTGCGGTGGATGAACATCCACGTGAAATCCAAGGCTACACAAACCTCACGCGCTTTGAGTAATTAACAACACTCACAAACTACGACCATACGAATGTAGCCAACGTCCACGTGCACCGGCATACACGCAACGTCAGATTCCACGATTCAGCGATTAATACACGGGTTCGAGGCAGAAGGGAGCAATACTCGAACCCAGACGGTTTTTACTTGCTCAGTGTCAAGTGGGAGTCCGTTGATCTGAACGGCAGATATTGGAACCAGAGGGTAGCACCGCTTTCGAGGAGTACAGTGAATACTAGGAAGAGAGTAAGATTACTCATACAAAGATGTTTCAAGCAAGTGGGAAACAAGCAGTGTTTTCAAGCGATCTCTAGAAGCGCTGGTAACGACACAGAAGGAAAGGCAGTTCCAATGGTTAATAACCCTGTAAGAAAAGAACTGCTGCCTAAGGAAGGTCCGAGGACGAAGCTTGAAAAGCTTCCTGTTATGTCCTCGCCGGCCGTCATCATTCGCTATGATGAAGTACTGAGACCTTGCTCTAAGCAAGAAGTGTGTGAGAATTAAATCACCGCGGAGTCGTCGATATTCAAGTGGATATAGATCAAGAATTTCAAGTCGAGACTCGTACGCGACATTTCTCAAGCCCGTGACTAGTTTGGTAGCCGCGCGCTGGACACGCTCAACAGTTAATATGTCTTTCTTTAGGCCGGTATACACGACCTGATTAGCATACTCGAGAGCGGCCTTAATATAAACCCCGTAAAGCGTTTGCAACGCTTTTATGTCTATACGAGAGAAAGTGCGCGTAGTCATTCTAAGAGTAACAAATCCCATTTTCTCACCATCTCATGGTGATATATGAGGGATAAGTTGAACGACATCCAGACGCCTAGATATTCCTTCAGATCAATCTTCGAGAAGCCTACTGTACTGAGCGAACTATGAACTACAAAAGCATTGCCAGAGTCCATACCGAGCAATAGGCACGCGTGCTTATTGCCATTTAGAGGGAGACTCTAATCGTCCGGCCAGTGTTTAATCACATCAAAAAACGACCCGTAGTGCACTACGATCACTAGCATTTCAAACGTTTAGGCCATCAGAACACAGAAGAGCGTTGCTAGAACTATTGTCCGGAAATTCCCCGACTTAAATAAGGAATCATGGAGGACTCAGTACGGACTCTTGAGGAACTCCCGCAGAAATGAAAGAGGGAGATGAAAGATCTGATCCGGTTTTAACTCTAAAAGTTCTATTATCGAGAAAAGAGGCAATCCAGCGAAGAACCTCTCCTTGAATACCATGAGGCCCAGTTTCCGTCTGATGGGACCATTTGGGACACAATCAAAAGCCCTAGGCAGATCAAAAAAGTTCTCACCTGAGATGAGACCTTTGTCTTTTGCTTGTATCAGACTACCCACAAAGACAAGGATATTCGTTATGGATGACCGACTAAGGACGAAGCCATGCGGGGGGAGAAAAACAGTCGTTTGACAAGAAGTGTCGGAGGATGGCGGGTTTCAACAAACGCCAATTATCTTGCAAGAAATGTTAGTAAAGTTGATTGGTCGAAAGCTAGCTGGAGAGTGCTGGTCACCCACTTTGAAGTTGAGTATGACCGTCGCATATTTTCGTGCACTAGGAGAGAAGGTTTGTTTTGTGGGGACGGCTTCCGACCACATCCTCTTCAGATGAATGATTCAGGACTGTGTTGAACACATCCTTTCTTCCAGAGTTAACAATCTTGGTTCGTACTTGCGGACTGCGTTCCAAATTTATCAGGGAGTTTCTCGAACTTCTCGTGACATAACACGCGAAGGTGGGAACTGTAAAATCGCTGGACAAAACGGCTGACCTGAAGAAAATTTTGCTACTCTAAATGTAGCATCACTGGATCGCCCTCTGGATGAGCGACAGAGGCGCTCCCAGTTTGTTCTCTTCTAATCTAAAGCCACCCAAATTTTCGAAGTTGCAAAAAATGCAAACCACCCTCCAGCACTTCAGAAGGCGTAGGCGTTCCGAAAGTCATCGACCTTGGGCCAACGGAAGCAAATGAAGCTTTCCAGAGTGACCCACACATACGCTCAAGCTTCGATGAAACAGCCGTTATCCAGCAAGAAGGCTCGCAAAATTCTGTCGCCGTCTACACATTCCCCTTGCTACTAGGACTGCTTTTGTAAGCTTTTCCTTGTGCTCTTCCGTCACTTTGCACGCAGCCAAATGAGTAAATATCTCTTAGATACGTGCTAACCGGGCACCTGAACCCTTCAAGCAAACCACCAGCAATCAGACAGCTGGTTCACGTCACTAGCCGTCCAATTTTGACTTTAACAGGGACCTGGCTTCACGCAGGTGCCAGTGATAATCGAAAGCGTGTTTCACGGGCACTCGTTGTACCGAACAGACTCTTCCTGTGGAGGCAAGTGAGGTCGTGCTATCTTACTGAGTCGAAATCTCCCGGTGCCAACTGTCACTGGGAAATTGACCTTTCCAACAGCATGCGACGCACTCTGGTTCAAACCTCAACTTCGTAGTCGCGACACGCACCTTGTCGATGGCGCGTACCTTTCGCCGTCGTGCGGCGCGTCCGACAGTGAGTCCATTCTTCCGCCCTGGACTGTCTCTCGTTTGCACAGCGTTTTTTTCATCATTTTTAATATGGGTGACCTCAACTAATCTAAACTCAACTGTATAGCTGCTTCTCATGGGGATTTTGACTGCGAATTTTTAAAACCCTCGGTAATGTTGAATCACGGAAAAACCTGGGCACAATATGTCGAACAACTTACGAGGCATCGTCCAAGGCAGCCATCGTACTTCGTTGACCTGGTTATCGCGAACGAAGCCCATCTGGTAAGTGGAGTGGTCATCAAATCACCGTTGAAACATAGTGACCGCATGTCAATGACTACTGGCTATCTGCTACTAGTGGCCTATTTTCGGATATCCACTTGAGCAGTTACGTCTTTTCTCTATACTACGCGCACATGCCTGAATGTTGCTTTCTAACAGTGGCCTTACCAATGTGCGATAGATGTGTGAGGAGTTATCGGTTTGGAAACTCCCGAAAACCCAATTAGGCATCAGCGACCTGTTACTGGATTTCTTAACCAAAAACATAATGTCAGTATTAGGGGAGAGGTCTGATGTAACAACGCTGTATAGGTCTCGCTGCTGGTAAACAGTGGCTAGGGTAGCGTCAACGATGCGATATGTTCTAGTGCTGTGATGACGAACGTGCATAGTCTTCGACTTGGACGTGTTGAAGGGCAATCGATTTTCCACGGACCATAGATGCAGGGCATCTAGGTCTCTTTGGAAGTCTTCTGCGTCTTCAACGCTGTGTAAAACACGCCAAAGCTTCGTATCGTCAGCGCACCTCACGACGACAGAGGTACTTAGAGCGGGGAGGGTCTCAACGTAGACTAACAGTAATTAAAACTCCAGCATGGAGCCCTGTGGCACATCAGTTTTGGCGATTAATGGCTTGGGTGGCTCACCATTAAGTCTAACTATGTATGTGCTCCAGGATAGATATCAGTTGAACCATAACAAACCTCACTGCCCAAGCCCATATTACTCAATTTGTCTGACAGCTTGCTGTGATCGACTTCAGCGAATGTCTTCGTGAAGTCTAAGAGCAAAGTATCAGCTAGAAGGCGCTTGTGGGCAACTTTCATCCACGATTCTGTAGCAATCGGTAGGTCGGTCGTACATGAGTGGCCGCCTCTGAAGCCGTGCTGCAACGGTGTCAGCAGCGAGTGAGTATTTTGGTGGTTTATCACGAAATCTTCTACAATGCTCAACATCAATTTTGACACGGTCGTTAGTGAAGCAATCTGTCTGAAGTTACTGACATTCGTTCGATCCCCATCTTTGTAAATGGGAGAGATGACGCCGTGCTTTCAAGTGGCTGGAATACAACCAGTATAATATGAGTGTTGGAACAAACAAGCAAGCGGTTCCGGCAGCTCATCTGCGCATTTCCCCAGCATTTATCTGGGTATCCCATCAAGCCCCGGGGACCTATCGACGCGTTTCAGGAGTGAATTAGCGCGTATATT
Source organism: Paragonimus kellicotti (assembly GCA_014220965.1). Lineage (NCBI taxonomy): Eukaryota > Metazoa > Platyhelminthes > Trematoda > Plagiorchiida > Troglotrematidae > Paragonimus > Paragonimus kellicotti. The sequence goes on along the minus strand of LOND01028409.1, from coordinate 40,708 downwards.
TGACGGGGTGGAGTCAGGGGTGAATCCGAGGGATGGTCAGGATAGAAAACTGTGGTGCATGGTTCCGTCTCCACGGAGTTGCTGAGGACAGATGCATACTGAGCACATAATATCTCTGCTTTCTCAAACTTAGAAGTAGAGACCCGCAATTTCCATGACAGATGATATAACAGCTTCCGACGTGGTCATGGAATCCATGAGCTCGGAGGATTTTTTAGAGCAGCCAGCAGTGGATCTTGAGAGTGATACTTGGTGAATCTAGCTATCGGCACTTACAAATTCAGTGTACTGATTACGAAAACATTTGGATAACACCGGCGATGCTCCATCTCCATCAAGAAGAAATGCATCTCACAAAACCCACCTCTATTTCATCAAACGCTTGTACAATGTTTTCAGCCAAAGACGACTTGCAGGTGGGGCGTGGAAGTGTAAAGTGGGACTGAACTAGTTATCGCGGTGTTCAGGTGTAACATAATACGCTCTAGATGTTCGTCTACCGTGCTACATTCTTCAGGTGGTGGCCAGTTGGCTTGAGGTTTTTTTCCGACATCCTTAGGAAGTAGGCTCGTCTGAAAGGGCATCAAACCTACAGTGAGGAACGGGTGATTGTGGCATAACATATTAACGTGGTCGCTCGCACCTAATGGCACGCCAACTCCGATTATGCCCACCTTGTGGGGCTTAGCAGTCTAGTCGAGAAGACCAGTGACTTTCCATTTTTGATCAATGAGCCCTGCTTCCTGCATCACACTGTAAAAATCAGTAGCCGATGTATAGGACGTTAGTCTGCTGGAGAGACCTGTGTGCAAGAAGTTAAAGTCGCCCAGAACTGTGGCGTCATTCTAAGAGTTACGTGGCTCGTCTGGAGGCACTGTTGATTCTTTCGTCCCTTTCTGGGGCTGTGTACAGCACACGATAAATGACACCGACAATGACATATGATGAGAGAGATGTCCTGATATATACCCCTGGAGACTCTATATGAAGACAGAACTGGGTGTTTATTTAGGACTCTGCGTAATTCGGCAACAACTTAGATTGCTATGTTCCTGCTTTTGCTGACCAACCGATAATTACGAACGATAGAGTAACCAAGAAGACCTATCTCCGGTGTTAGCCATGTCTTCACCAAGCCTACCATCTTGGACTTCTTTGTGTCGACAAGCTATCGCAATTCCTGCAATTTTATTCTTAGAGAAAAAGCATTAGTAAACATACATCACCATTTAGATGTGCGTACCCGCTCACTCTCATCTGCCGTAATGTTTGTCTCCGGATGTGTAACGGTTATTACCTGGGCTAGGCCCCCCGTTTTTAGGTCAGCCATGCCAGGTTTCTTGGCTATGTGGGAGGAGGTGGGTTACCGATGATCTCCGGTATCTTGGCCATCTTGACCACACTTGCTGCCCTAGGAGATATACCGGTAACAGGCGTTCACCGTTCGAACATTTGTCTATCTGCATGAAGTGACAGCTCAGGTAGGAAACTGTTTTTCAACGTGTATGACCTCTGAGGTACAATGGGCAACATACTCCTTGTGAGGAGAGTGATACACAGTAGTCTCAGTGTTGAGATGGAACTCAAGTATGCTGTGTGCGGGGGACGTTGAATAGACTGTGCTATACATTCTCCCAATTCCAGGTTTGAATTGGTTCGAATAAACTTCCACCGGCTGATGTTGTGCTTCTGAGTGATTGGCGCACGCGTGCCTTTCAGCTCCTTTGCACATTCAGCCGTATTTGGGAATTTGGAGGTTGCGATATGCCGTTCATCGTGTCTATCTGACCATCTGAAGAAGGACAGTTTTTGATTTTATGCAAGAATAATTGAATCCCGGCATCGAAGATGCCGTTATGAGGACCTACTTGACTTCTTCTTTTCGACCAAGTGTAATACGGGTTGACCTATGGCGCCAGTCTGGCACCAAGCGAAGCCTACATAATGTGGGTTTATCTTTCACGCCTAGCGTAAATTGATCGCAAAGAAGTCCCCATTTTAATTGATCCTCTGCTTTCTCTTGGTTAAGCAACGTGATTCCGTTTTCTGCAGCGTTATGGAAAATGAAATTACGTCCAGCAAACTTGGGACAGTGACTACACCAGGGGGTGTTTGTACCTTGTGTTCTGGGTTGAGGGACAACTGTGTGATTACGAAATTCGACTAACAGCCCACCGCATTCCTGGTTCATGCTAATGGGCGACTAGGAAGCAACAACTTGCTGGGATACACTCAAAATGCGTTTACCATGCTTCCGCTTAGTGTGCTGTGCCGGAACTGGTTTACGGGCTAGTACTTGAGGTGCAGCTCTCTGCCTGCGTGCAGCTGGGGATAATGTAGGCTGGCGTTGGCTCATTGGGGGTGAATGTTACAGAAGGTGAGGAAATGATTAAATTGCTCGGTTTCGTCTTCGTCCTGGGTAATGCCATCCTTAGGAATGTTCAGTCGGCATGTCACACAGTTGTATCTGAAGGTTGGAGCGGGTAAGGTCTGGGATACTTAAATGCAAGTCTACGGGGAACTCGAGTTTGCACTACAGGTGGACGCGAAAGTTACAGTACTCACAGGCCATGACTTTGCTATTAGGCTCTACTATATTCCAGCTTGATCCGCAAACGTTGGCAATCGGAATACTCCCACATCCCACGTTAGTGACTGATCTGCAAAGCTTACAGTTCATGAAAATAAAAACAGGTGGAACGAGAGGAATAAAACTTGCCAAACGTGCTGTCCGGTGAGTCTCTATGGTGCCACGAGGTATTGCTGTGTTGCTGCAGTGGATGGTATGTCAGTGGCAGCAGTGTCCACGAGATGAATTCCGTGCAGCAAAAGTAATGAGAGGGTTCTTGAACCCATCTGCGATGGTAATAGCGCTTCACGTGGGCTGTTTGTGGTAATTAAACCGTTCCCACTTCCTGAACAATATCCGCCAAGTTGGAGTGGACTTCTGCATCCTGGTCAAATGGACGAGGAAACCTGTGCTTTTGGATGCTCCGGGTCGCATATGGCGGCTGACGACTTAATTACGGATAGTAGGCGATATGTGTGGGCTCGGTAGGAGTTGTGGCGATAGTGTGCTGCGATAAACAGAAAAACGAGGCTCATAACAGCTGCTTCACATTGGATCAGAATGGGCCCAGAAGGTTTGATCAAATATAGAAAAGAAGGGGAAAGCCATGAATAGAAGACATTTGTAATCGACCAAGAAAGTTGCGATGAGGTATCCCAAGCATCAATCATACTTCAGAGTTGCAGGGAAGGAGAACCAAGCTAGATAACTCAAAATTTGGTTCCGATTCTCTCGCTTCCATCATCTACTCCAACTTGTACTCTACTGGTGCCCTGTGCATCAAAAATGCATATTAAATTATGGTTATTCGTTATTGGATGACGCACTAGTTCATCATACGTTGTACTATATGCCCTTATCGGCCTTTAGTTCTAATTACTTGAAACTCACTGTTTTTTATTGTATACTGCTTGCTGCTGTCGGCAGACCAGCGTTAGACTTAGAAGTGCTGGTGTTCAGTAGTCACGCACCAAAGCAAAATATCCGTACAAAAGTGTATGCAGTGCTATCAACGCCAGATGTGGTACCACTTCAAACGAACTGGCTTCAACCAAGGCCAATACAAACAACTAGCTTTTATGTCGCTCTATCTTATCTGCATGAGCTGCAGGTTTGAAGCAGTCAAGGCGTCGCCTTGCTCCTGAATGGCCATTCGCGCATCACGAAAGTAAACCGATGCGGAAACCCTGGTTCCAAGTGTCGGTCTCTTCTTAACTCTGTATCTCCTTTTATTTCTTCTATATGAAGTCGACTGCCGAAAAGCTCTATCTTAAATGAGATTGAGACTACAGTCCTTGAATAATTACATAGCGCATGCCATCCCTAGGGTTGCAGTCACGAAGGTGGCAGCTGCCATCTCACCTGCACACATAGAGGAGGCTGCGACAAAAACAGAAAAAAAATTTCGGAGAGGTAAGAAGTTCATTGAGGCCGCTTCCTCACAACATCTCCAGATGAATCAGTTAGAGCAGTGTCAGAACCTTCTTACTCCAGGATGTTGCAAACCTCGTACTTGCGAGCAAGCTGCGTGTCAGGTCAACCAAAAAGTCACTTGGCATTTTTGTAAGCTACCTGCCATGTTCGGCTTCGAGACAGTGCTGGAAGATACGGTGGCTTCGAAACATGCCAATTCGATTCATAATGGTGTCTCTCTATCGCTCTCCACAAGTGCAGGTGAGGCACGAACATCGGGCCGAGACTAAATTCCAAATCGCGGCCGACCGGAAGCCATATTATGAGACTGAAGTAGACGAATCTGTCCGCTCGGGCTTCCATATCCTCACTAGAAAACAAGGACGCCTTTGTCGTTGCCGCCATTCTAAGGGCCGATTCATTGGACAGAGGAACAGATGCTGAATGTACACGAATCGCTCAAAAAGCGTTTTCCGTGTTACCTGTCCAAAAATTCACCAAACCGTCGCAGAGAAAATTTCTTCCATCAAAAATTCGCAACCGCAGATGTCTGCTCGTAATGGCCTCAGTTAGTAAGAGAGCATCCATCTGGGCCGCTCCATTAGACATTCCTGTCACTGGCCCCGCAAAACCACACTACCTTCTTCAAAGCCTCCCCCACAACAGTTGAAAGAGTCAAAGTTTCCGTGGATTACAATTTTCAACCATTCTCCCAAAATGGGGAGTTTCATGGGGACACAGATACCACAGGTTGCGACGCAAAGAATGCTGATCAAGCGCCCCGTAAGACCATTGACTCACGCACAGTCAGTGATGTACCGCCCGCATCTGCGAAGGAAGGCCGTCAGAACAACTCGGTAGAATAAATCGAGTCCAATCCTGCCGTCGCCCATAGTCTCCATAGGTGTTATTTCCCAAGCTTTTCCTTTCACCCACTTTTTTCTCTTTTCGCGAAATCAAACAAGTGAGTTGTTTTCATGTATGTATGTACAAATTGTCTGCGTCTGTTCAAAAAAAATTACCAGATACCAGACAATTAGTTCACGGCACTCATTCCCACATCTTTGACATTATGAAGACTTTGCTTACGGACAATATAGCTGCCAATTCAGTTTACCGAGCCGACTCCGTTCGAGAGAATATGAGAGACTCTGCCATCTTCCTTAGGCAGAATCTCCCGACATCCGCGGTTACTGGGAATTTCAGCCTTCTGATGAATGCGACGCTTTGTGGCTTCGACTAGCAATAAGTAGCCATAACTCCCTCCTATTGATGGTTATTTATGTTTCTCTCTCATGCAACACTTCCGGTGGTGACCCTCTCCTCTTGAGCTTAGAAAACTTGCTGAAACTACAATGTTTTTCTGATCCACATATTACGGGTAACTTCGACGCGCCCAAGAGAAGCTGGGCATCAGTTTCTCCTCGGGACTGAAAGCCGATTTTCGGCTTCCTTATCGATGTTGATACGATGGAGAGTGTGGATATAGCATGTCAATGTCTCCAAGTATCATCGTCCTCGTCGAATTCCTCTCTGCTTGACCTAGTCATCACTAATGAGAGCCACCTGGTAGACAGAGTGATCATCAAGCCACCACTTGGTCACAGTGACCACTCTCTGCTCACCTTTGATCTTATCTGTTACTGGTTACAACAACCAGTAAAAAAGTCCACAGTTCGAAATTTTAACCAGGCTGATTTTAACCGTCTTAAGAAGCTGTTGCGAGTCACTCCTTGAACAGGACTCTGTGGAGCAGACCTGTTGTGCATTTCATAGCGCAGTTCAGAAGGTGGATGATTTTTTCGTACCGCCTAAATTGTGCATCCTCTCTTTCCTCACATCTCTTTCACGCAGAATGTGTCGTTCACTTGACAGCTCCCGGTTTATTCACTGGGCATAAACGTACAGGAAACCCGGATAACCTAAGGTGTAGACCGGAAATCCGCAAACATCCTAAACTCGTACTAGGAAAGACCCTCCTAAGAGACCGCGAAAACGAACAATTCTCATTTAAGCATATGTGTCTCTCTCTTCGTGACTGCCCGACAGGGAGGTTTCATCTAACTCCGTAGTTGTTGCCGAGTTATTTAGGGAGTACCATTAGATAGTCCACAATGCTGCACCGCCGAACCTGCACCATATCCTACCGCTGCAGAACTTTCGGCGACCACTTTCTGTACTAGATGTTGAAGACCTTTTATTCAAGGTTAATTCATACAGTGCAATGGGTCCTGACAAGATCCATCCCAGGATTCTCAAAGCAGCTGCTAGTCTGGCAGAACCCCTTTATAAGCTGTTTAGACAGACACTTCAGACTGGCATTCTCCCTAGCGCATGGAAAGAGGCGACGGTCACGCCCATATTTAAAGCGGGAGACCGGCACTCTCCGGCTAGCTATCGGCCAATCAGCCTTTACTAACATTCCTTGCAAGATAATTGGCGTTTGTTGAAACCCGCCATCCTCCGACACTTCTTGTCAAACGACTTTTTTTCTCCACTCAGCATTGCAGTATTTTAGTCAAGCTTCTACTTCTCAAATGGCCACCAATTATAGCGCAGTTACCAAAATTCACACGGAATTTATATTACCCGCGAAATAAGTGTGAGTTTTTTTTCTCGTTTTTTGTCTCACGCGTTTATATGAACGTTTCAACCTGAATTCTGTCTACTTGCTTTTCTGTTGCAATTTACGAGCACGCTAAGATGTCGCATAATCCTTAAGTGATGTAAAATTGCCAACTACACTAACTGCAAACAGCATACAAAGCATACTGGAAGTTTTCACAATTCTGGCGTAATCAGTGGTACGTCATCTTAGTGGGGACTACTGGGACGTGCACGTCACCTGGGAAGTTTCATCTAAGGTGAGACTTCTCAAGCTGGAAGACTCAGGTTCGGCAGTACATGAACACCTTTAAACGACCACATTAGCCGATCGCGGTGATAGACTTGCTGGGGTAGAAGTCGTTGACAGCAACGTTGGAGGATGAGGTCGTAAAAACAATACGGACGATAAGTCACGGCAGTGCCTCAGAAACACACTGACGCCCGGAGTCTCTTCTTAGGACTACAGGAGGGAGCTCCGCAAACGATGGGGCGAGGATATCCAGATACTTGCGCGGCAGCTGAAGCGAATAACCTGCTACAATTTCTCAACGGAGGCTGTTGAACGACTAGCCTATGGGGGTTCCGAAGAAGCTGGTTAAAGGAGTGACATCCTGGAAAAATATTGAACACCTCCTGTGGACATCCGCCAACGAAACCAAGGCAGCCTATTGCTATCAGATTGAGCATCAAAACAGTCGCAGTCGGTTTTGGGAGAAACTTCGGGCCAGAACGTACGGTGAGTGCTGCTATTCAACCGTCGAGGAAAAAATTCTAACGTGGCGCACGGGCCCGATGACGCAGCCAAACGTTTTGAAACATGGACGGCTCTTACTTTTGCAATCCGGTTCTGTCGGTGTGCACAAAATCACGGCAAAAAGAGAAGAAAAATTCCCAGATGAGCCGGCGCCTAACCCGATGGTTTCTAAAAGGTTGGATTTTCGAGAATACATATATATACCAAGTGGTGCGTTTGACGATAGCCTTAGCATAGAACCGGTGGTTTCTGGTGGCGCCGGTTGTTGTGGATGGACGATGTATCTCTCGTGCCTTTGTTGCGGGAGCGTCATACATTTTACCAAGATCAAAGTTAGCCACCAGCCTTGTGGGATACGACTATTACGGTTCGCATAACAAGTTGTTGGCATCCTTTAACTGTTACAGGGCAAATGGCAATTGATTAGGATGTGGCCGGAATGGATTTCATCCACTAAGGGATGGCGATCGATCAGTTACCATTGGACGATCCTATAGGGTGATGTGACGAATCGACTAAACCCTCTGGAAGGTTTGAGCTCACAAAACCTATTCATCAGTCAATTAACGAGGTGGCAACTAGGGTTGTTAGCGATGGCGATGGCCTCACAGACAGGTGACGTCTCCTACCATAGCTTATAAGCCAAGCAATATTGAATCGCAAATTTCGGTAGTGCCACAAGTTTATTCGTGGACAAGTTGACGAAAGACATAAACGATTCAAAAACAGTTCAACTGACCTTATTAGGGAGCATGTCGATGGTTTTACCTGGAAACCCACGAGGCCAAGCCACAAAGATTTAAAACATCACACAGATATAGGAAATAGTACGCTGATACGAATACTGCTGAGACGAACAGCCGCCCACTGCCAGCCGGAATTTCTCAAGGTGATTGCACAGCTGCGTGAAGCCAACCTTACTCAACCCTCAACTTTACTTCGGGCTGCTCCATTAATGTCGTCTGTGACTTTGTGCCATTTACCGTCATACAGGCGTCACAAAGGCAGACCGCTTCCTTCTCGAACGCCTTCGGTTGGTTTATGCAAATCGACCATATTTCCGCCTGCAACCGTTTCTGCCGGGCGCCTATTAGCTTGACACTTTCCGAACGAGAAACCATTCCAGTCTTACCTTATTACAGTGACCAACAGTAGTCCATGTAAACCCCGATTTTGACTTAATACTCCATAATATGATATTGAATTCTCATCAGTTAACGCTGATGTACGCGTCACGTAGGCGTCGCATGTTTACAAGGGTTATTCGGCTTTCTCGCTTTCTGCTTCGGTATATCCTGCAAAATTGCTGTCACCTTTTGGTTAGTGGCCGATATAAGCTATGAAGAACTCAAGGTGGGATCACCTTCCGGGAGCTACACTTACTTCCTCATGTGCCTCGACCAAATCATGCGTTGGTCAGAAGCTATATCATTATCAGATTAGCTAACCGCATCTCTGGCTCGAAACTTCGCCAAGCGTTTGACTATACGTCTTACTTGCTCACGGATGTTTGCTACCAACAGTGGTGAACGAGTTTTAACAGTTCTCTTTCCACAACTGTTCAATCCGTTGTGTATGTACGGGGCACGCATCATGGCATATCATCAAAAAAACAGACGGTCTCGCAGGACCTGTTCAGCGTTAACTCAAGGCTTCGTTGTGTGCCCGCGAGCGAACTGCTCCAAGGAAAACTTTACCGTTAGCACCATCTCGTACTCACAACTGTATGATAAATGACAGAACGAACGTACCGTCACTAGTCTTAGCCTATCAACCGACTTATTCCAACCAACAAGTAAAGCTGTTGCCTTCAGATAGAACTGCGCCAATGAACGTGTGATGTGCAAGCGGTCACTAAGAAGAACGCAGCACGTGCTCAACAGCCCTCGTGTTACAGGTTTAACCAGCGCTCATGGATTGGTGCTTTTGCGAACGGACTCTGCCGATAAACCGGTGCACTAACCGTATGAAGGGCTTTATGTGTCACTGAATGGTGTGAAAATTTTGAGTGATAGACATGCTGGGTAAACTTCTAAGTTTTTGTCGACGGCCACAAATCTGCTTTCATTGACTCACCATCCATCATGACAGCGCAGACCTCAACTGAGCGGTTTTCAAAAGCGTTAAACTTATAGTTAGTTTTGGTTTCGCTTTCAGTGTCTGTCCTTGACCAGCGCCCGCCACAAACAGAGATCCGCTTTAGGAATCGAGTTCAAATTCACGCGCACGCTTGCAAGTTGTCTGTCTTTCATTCAACCTTCCTCATACAACTGATAATTTTTAATGTGTATATCACGCAAGTGTAAACCAGCGACCGACAGTTTCTTTAGGTACACTTCTTTGACTGATTCAGTTGCATACACCAGTACATACCAACTGGCCCTGCAAGATACTCACATTACCGTGGTTATTCACCGCCTTCTTAAGTGTTCAGGTTATTCGCCCTTTTTTAATTCTAGGTATAACGTGATGTGTAACAGCGTTTGCCAAAACCAAGGAGAACAGCTTTCAATTCCGTAGCAACCAGTATCTTTAAAATGGTTGGATGGCACCCTCAGTCACATCCACAGGTGGGGTTTCCAGGATAGGTAGATCGCGCGCGGCTGGCCAACAGAAAAGTATCAGTTATCCGGGATTAAACTGTACGGAAAGGATGCCTCCAACATTGGTTACCATTCTAGAGGACTGATATGACGAAGTCACATTCGACGTCTCAAAAGTCTCGGAATACTTACGCTGCAAGGAGTATCCCGTTATTACGTTTTGAGGGCAAGCTTTGCTACAATCCACTAACATTATAGCTAGTGCGCCGACGTAGTTGTTATAGCTTTATTTGTGGTTTTACAACAAATATGCGTTCTCTTCCTAGTCATAGGTATATTTTCCAAGTTAACGAGGGTTCAATCGGTAATGTTGAGAGTGGCACCCTATGATACCAATCTTGCTTGAAATCTCAAGATTGATGGTAGTTCAAATGGACACTGGCGGCCGAGGTGCGGCTGTACCAGACGGCTTCTCGCGTTCGACTTTCTGGAGCCTCTGGAAACGTCGGCCGGATGACAATTGATACTCATGTTGATTAGACGCTGTTCATTGGGTACTCTGCAGTTTATTAAATTAGGTTAAGCTTTTTGATGTCACCCGAAAAGTTAAAATGTGCTAGTTAATCGGTGCTGGTGGGCAGTGTCCAAAAGTCAGCAAGCGAGACTATCCAATGAATCGTTCCTAAAAACCAAGGCTAGAAATGTGTGTGGGGCCTCCTGACGTATTTGACGCAAAATTGATCTTCAGCTTGAAGGGCGTTTCTGCTAAACTGAAGTCGATCGTTTGACTGGTATGAAATGACGCGGAGTTGGACTCCGGTGTTTAAAAGAAACCGCGAACTGGCCGGCCGATCACTGATATATACAACATACGACTAGTACTTGCTTGTCCAGCGACAATCGTGGCCGTAACCGGCCGTTACTGGTGAGGAGTGGCGGGTTTGGAGTGTGCACGACTGGGTTTACCTCATTTTTGTGTACAGAGGTTTGACGGTCTCAACACCATCGTGATAGACCGCAAAAATTCTATAGCGTGCGACGTTTAGGCAAGCGTCTTCAAAGCTTGTTAGTCTCAAAGTTCATCTTGTCCGTACAGAAGCGTATCTATCCTACTGAAAGCTCTGGGTAACTGTTAACTGCAGGGTTTGAAGTGGACAACTGGGAAGCGGATTAAGATGTTGCACCAACTGGCTGCGACGAAAGCGAACCTTGTGGCTGCGAGTTGGTTGATCAGCCGCCGTCATCCATGGCTGTCAATATATGCTACACCGCTAGCGGTGTAGCATAAATGCAATCTTCCGGTTGATCCCCGTATTATTCACTTGCCTCGCGAATACTGGACGTAGGATGGTTTGCATCATTTGGGCAACCAGTCCACTCAGAGTTGGCGCCCTGAGTCGAGTGAGGCGCGTATGCTTATGGAAATGATCAGTTATCAACAATGAAGCATACCAGTTGTTTTGCACCGGGATCTTTGCCTAACAGCAATTCCATCCTACACCAGTCTTCTGGTGACACGATCGGAAAATGGGGACGTAGTACATTCAACAGCAGCTTGAACGCGTCCATAGAGACGTTAGTCTGAAGAAACCAGCTGCGCAAACTCTCAGCAATATCACAACTGTTCTCTTCTTCAGCATCAAACGCTGCAGGCAATGACATCATTTGCAATCATGTCTAACGTGAAATAAATGAATGGAAACTATACCCACGGTCAATGGGAGAGTCGCGTATGGCATCCGCCAGAGCTGATTCGGCATACGATACAACTGGTTGAAAAACAGAAGTTGACGATCTTGACGACCCTCGCTGAGACGCATCGCCATCAGTGACCTTCACGATTATGTTGTGTATAGCACACATAAACACAGAGGAACAGATTTGTGAAAAATATGGAATGCGTTTGGAAAAATCGAGCAAACAGTGGGAAGGAAGAAAAACTGCATAAAAGAGTGTTTCAGTGCTCACACGTGGATAAATGAACGAAAATACTATAAAATGCGCTACAGCTCCGCACCCCACTGCCACCCCACCATGACCATCCTCGGAACCCACCTACACCCCACCATGTGTGTTAGTAGGGGCTGGTGGCAATGTTTTCGCTCACAGCTGACATAAGACGGTGGTGTCTACCTTCTGCCGACAAGAAAGACCTCTGACGTGAAGCAAAAGTTGACAAGGCATGGATCACCTAGTCAAACCGTTTTGAATACATCATACAGCGGCTCCTTCTCCATGCTCCCGGACCGTTTCATGATACCTTTACTTCGAAGCATGTAAAATACGTTAATGGAGACGCATTCAAAGGAATCCCTTAGTACCGTGGAAATATCGAGGGGCGGTGTGAAATTGCTGTTGACGACTTAAAATAATTCGCTCAGTAAGGTGTAATGGGCAATTCTAGTAACCTTCAATCAAACAGTCGTGTGAACAAGACAATCCTACAAAACCTGAGAAGCATCAGAAAAAACGATTGAAAGGATTGGAATGTATACACCATTGCTGACAAGGTTAAAACAAAAATATCTTCTCAGCAGGGAAGTGAACTAACGGGAGAGACAAATTTCCCGCCAGAAATTGCGTTCAACATACGGAAACCAACCAAATTGTCACCAGTCAGTGGGAAATTGGCTCATTAAAACAATCGAGTGCGAATAGGACTAAGAGCATGTCAAGCAATATCAAGAAAGAATGTTTGAATGAGCAGACAATGACGGTAACAGAAAAAGTAAATTCTGTGTGCAGTCGGTACGAAATTCGTCGTGATGGTACACTGCGCACAGCAAAGCCAAATAAGTGTAAGTTTTCGACCGGTTTTCTACAAATGAACCAAACATTCTCCATTGAATTCATCGTTCCCGTGATGGTCACTAAAGTGATAAAAGAAAACTGAGAATACGGTAACTCCGAGTATAAACAGCGGCGGGACAAATGAACGTAAAGCGTGCTTGAAAGTAAACGAAAGAGATGTCAACAAAACTAGAAGGACTACGACAAGTCGAGATCCATTGAATTCAAATGGTCACTACGTAAAAGAAGGAAAACGCTAGAAAACATTATCAGACGACTTTGAATGAAAAATTTCACGCGCCAAAAGCGTTGGCAATGTGTCAAACGTTGGTAGGTAGGTAGACACGCGGAACCGACAATTTTCACTGTGAAAGTGATTCGCCAGCCAAGAATCCACCCGGAATAAGAGAACGGAGTTGGTGCGCGGAAACTCTCGTTTTTGTTGCGACCAGTCAAAGTCAAACATAGGTACAGAGGAAGTTAACAAAACAGTGTACACAAAACTTACGAAAGGGAATTGCAAAATAAATGGAAGGCTATGGGGATTACACTCCATATTACACCAAACATAAGACGGCTAACCTATCGAACGAGTTTTCACAAATCAAACAGGCGGGGATTGCATTACTTATGAAAAGCTTATTTTCTCAGGTATCATTCACGGATTTGCAAAATCGGCCTCAGCTCGGTGAAACTACGGTCTAGGTTCCCGTGGGCCATATTCAACGACTTTTAGCGCAACAGTACGCTTTATTCACTATCAGTATCCATGGTGCGGTCGGATATTGTAGGTGATACCGACAAGTTAACAGTACGAGAAGCCGTCTAAAATTACGTGAGTTTACTTATCATACAGTGGCTTGATAAATCAAATTACAGTCGATTAGCATTTGTTCTTTTCGACCAAACTTTTGGTGCATTCAGATGTTTTGAAGACCACGACTGCAAGCGCGCTTTCTTCGGCTTGTATTTACTCTTCGTCTAGAGATTTTCTACTCGATGGGGAGATTAGCTGAATTGGTACGGAACCAGAGAATTCACAAAAAGGGGAGCAAGGAATTGTTCGAAAAACCGTTTGGCGAAATGCTCAATCTATCTGCTTATTATTTGGTAGGACAATTCTCGGAGTTTTTCATACTGAGGGAGAATGAATTTCCAGGCCCGACATTACGGAACGTACGTTCCCATGTACAATTTTTACAGTGCTAGTTCACTGTGATAGTGTTATTACTATGTACCGCATATTTACAACAACCATTCGTTTCTTCAGGTCTTAGTGATGCAGTGTGGTTAACAATATTCATTCACTATTCAATTAAGCACCCTTGCTAGACTGATCCTCACCTGTGGACTTCGAGGTAGATTTGCAGCCATTGGAAGGATTTTAGTGGTAATATATTTGGCGCTGATGTTTGTATTTCCGTGTTATCATACGGTTTTCGTAACATGGGGCTGCCTCTGAGAGGGTTTTCACTGTGCACTCTCCTTAGCTGGCACACTTGCTGTTAAGCTACGTTTAAACACATGAAGAACAATGGTGTAATGCTTTATCATGCGGTATGATAAGAGTGATTAAGCCGCGTGAGCTCGCGAAGATATTCCGGTCCGAAGTTGGTATGCCTCTCAGGAACGGCCTGAAGTGTCGTAATTCATGCAGCGGAATCGCGTCATTCGAATCAGGCTTCACCCAACCCAAACGCCCCCTTTTGGTTGTTGTTTATCATACCAGGGTCTGGTTCACTGACCTACACAGGGGTCGTTGACCATCGCAGTCGACCATTCCGTCATCTGGGGAGCGGTCTGCGTGACTCTATGCGCCGCTGTCCGTTGAAACATGCTCCAGATGAGAAAGACCGAGTGTATACATCATTCGCCGCAGGTATCTCTCCCTTGCCTCGTGAACGCAAGATCCGGTAGTACGGGTGTGCTGCAGACGCACAGTAGTCATCTTGGTTAACGCATGACCGTTCAGAACATTGCCAAAATCGTCAGCAATGATTACTGTTTGGAGTGTGACGTCTTTAAAGAGATCCAACATGCTTTGCTCACCTTTTATACCGTGACATTTATTTATATGAACTGTCTCTTCATAAAAGCCGCTGACTACGCAGGCAACTATCCGTTCCATTGCTTGCCATCAACGATGAACGGAAACAAGACGATTTCATGTGTAACGAGAAAAAGCCGAGTACATCAACGCAAAAAACATGACCGCAGCAGGAGGAATCACTGTTTGTTTCGCAGACGACGCTTTCGGCATGGGGACCAGATCTTATCTCAAAGGATAGTAATAATGAAAATAATGGTATATTTCTCAACGCATCTGTGAGAAACACGCTCAAATGAGCGTGATCAATGTACACATTTTATCGCTACATGCATAAATGCACACCATACACATAATAATTGTACAATACACCAGTTTCGTGAATAATATAACGAAACAGACATAGTAAGAGAGAAAAATCCAAGTTTATGAAAAAGCATCTGGGACACACGCGTCTAAAATGATAGTTTCCAAATTCTTCAATGTTCAAGGAAAATGACGAGCAGTTACATCATCCTTTGCTTCACTTATAGAGATCGCTTTAAAGCATTACTTGATTCTCATTTACGAAAAAATCCATTATTCATGTAACCTTACTCTGTTCTTGGTATTTACTGTAATCCCCAAGAGCGGTGCTACACCCTGTTTTCAATGATTGCATTTCAGATCAACAGAAGCCCGCTTGACACTGAGCAAGAAAAACCGACTGGATCCGGGTACTTTGGGCCCCTGCCTCGAACCCGTGTATCAATCGCTGAATCGCTGAATCACAAGGTTACCACTGACCTAATGGTCAAGGTCATGCCAGAAATCGGTTATCTGAGGATGGAGAAAATGACCGGTGGAAGATTTTCGCCATTATTTGATGTAGATGGTTCCGGAAAAATATGCAGAAAACTTTGTTGCGATGAGGAAAGATAGGGAAGCCTGTACTTTTGCGGAGAAATGGGCGGTCCTCTGAACTGGACTTCGTTGTCCTCAAAATCGACGGAATTTCGCAGACCTCGCGAATTGTCCAACCAATACGGGATTTTGAGTGTCCGGACGTGGTGGAATGTTTTCTCGCGTCAGATGTAGTTGTGGAATCAGGAATGAAAAGCGAAATTACGTGATAAACGGAAGAACGTAAAATGGTCATGTGAAGTATGACGAATAATGGAATATGTGATTTTCTGGCCAAACCTTTATATAAAATTTATAATTTCGTGTTAGCTAATAAAATATATAGCACTAGCGAACAGTTGTTATCGTATAACGTGGAAAGAGATTGATTAACAGCCTTTTCTAGTATATGATTACAGCCGAATTCTGATGTCGATTTGGTATACACGTCCGAGATATAGAATGGAAAGAATGTTTAAAAAGATAGAAAGATTGCCAGGTGATCCATGAGGATAGGAAGTATGGGTGGTAACGCGAGATTTGAATGTAACCATATGAGGCGAACAGGCTAAGTGTACTTTTTTCCAAACAGTTTTAGCGTGCACAGCTTTTGCATAATGATCAATAACCATACACAGTTGGTTATCATTAAGTATGAAGTAATAAGCTTCGGTATCTAGATAATACATCCGATGGTGAAATTGATAACTTTGATCTGCTCGAAGTGTACGAGACGTTGTATCACGCGACGCAGGGTTTCCACTCAGATGTTATTAGGTCCGTTTTCAAAAATATCGTCTTCATGCAGGCAGAGTTTGAAAATGGACATGACGTTCGGTAATGTCAGGAAGGTTTCTAAGCTTCGTTTGAATTGGTGTATATTCTTACTGGCTCTAACTGCATGTGGAAGTTTATTCCAAATGTAGGAATATTTCACTGGAAAAAATTTGAACGCAGCTTTTTACGGGATTTAAAAGCTGTCAATGTATATTTTTTGTTCCTGAGGTTGTACATTGAGCTATGTTGTAAGCGAATCTCGAAGTTGTCGGTAAATGTATTGCCATGAACTAGATTATACAGAAGTGCAAGGTTCAGCTTGAGTCGCCGTAGCCAAAGTGGATCGAGTGCAAGCGTTTGGCAGCGTTCTCTGTAGTTCAGAGAAGACGGATAACCTAGTAAACCTTTTGTATAACGCTCACCCTTCCAGGAGTGACGGTTGCCCAAAAGATAATGACCTAATCTAGCCCTCCGACTAGGAAAGCTTGAAGGACATATCACTCCAAGAGGGGAGGATTGTTGTTGATGAGACAGTTTCCGATTTCGTTCTCCCATGTGGAAAGGCTAGAGTGAGGTTAGACATTCCATTCTCGCCAGAATTTACCCATTTGTTTTCCGCTGGGAGATTTTGTTCAAGAGCACTCAAAAAGTCATCCAGGCCAGTTTTGGGACGTTACGCTAGATATACAGTTGGACTTAATAGCTCCCGTTGGTTCAGAACGGAATTTTATCGGCCGTACCTAACAAGAGTTAAAGATTTGCCCTAAGCTTCCCCGAACGAGGTCACACACCAGGGCTGAGCACATGCTCCTAGTTGCGGCAGAGATTTCAACCATCACCCATATCTTGAGCCATCGTCTTCTGGGGCATGAACCTAAGCACCCTCATCCACAGCAGAAGTGGTTGTCCAAGTCCCCACAAGTGTTCAGTCAACTGCAGAGCTGCGCTGCCTTCAAATAATAGCCCATTGCGGTGGCGCAACCTCCCACCTTTCCTCCTCACCCCCATTTCTTTCAAACGACCTCTATCATGGTGGACTGTGATCAGTTAACAAACACATTCCAGTTCGGGTTCACAGTACGCCCATGGATATCACACTACCAAACTGAAGTCAAAATATGACGAGACAACAGTAACCAGCTTTATCGATCACTCGACACCTGTTGACATGTCGATCCAGACTTAGCCTGGAGAAGGCTTTCCGGATATGCTGCACAGCGAAAAATCAAAGGTTCTTCCGATTCGAGGAGGCGGTGCCAATTGGAAAATGGAGGCCACGCCTCTGCGTACAGAAAGACTGGTTCGTCAGTACCAGATTGTCCAAGTAACTGACCTGCATAGATGTGTGTGTTTGTACGATTGTTGACTTTGTTGTTTAGCTTCACAAGTGTCCACTGAACCTTACTATATAAACCCGACAGACTGCAGTAAGTGCTTGATGGGATGGAGCGGAATGTACTCAAGAGATATGATTTGTACAAAACTGTTTCTCACTTCTCTGTTGAAATCCGTTGCGGAAAAAAATTGCCTTGCTACTGAGGCATTCATTCATCGTTGACCACGAAACACTCCCTCTTGTCCAACGCTCACGCAAAACATGCACTGAGCCCCTGAATAATAATTTGTACAGTCTCTTAACGGGAACCAACAAACGGACCGAAGAAGTTGATGCTTTTCGTAGCAAAAAAAAGGGCAAGTAAGAAATCTGCCAACACATCCCAAAATATGCGCTATCAGAATATATAAGATTCCCGGCGCATTCTTCGTGGCTGTCTGACGAGAAAACTTCATCCAACCCTCTATTTTCCGTCGTAGTGTTTGCGCAGTGATATTTCGCAATCTACAACGGGGGTTGGCAAAACGCTGTCTCACACTTTGGCGGCAAAGCTTTCAACTTCCACACCTCACAACCCACTTGTCTGTGTTTGTTGTTTGAAACATGTTACGCTCAGTCATCCTTCATCGCATAAATGTAGTCCAACCTTGGATGCTCAAAAAAGTAGCTCACGGTCTGTCGCGGCTCCGGCATAATGTATTTAAATGTACACTGAGGGTAGACAATCTTCCGGAACAATAGAAGCAAAGAATTACCTTTTCTTAATTTAGGATACTCTTACCGACTGTGTGCTTATCAGCTTCACCAACGACCCATAGAAGATTATGCAACGTTTGTTCAACCACCCCATCCTGACGCATTTCCTCTCGGACGAACTTCTTCTGTACTCAGTATGGCTTCCTTAACAACTGGCCATGTATACTTTGGTCATCGTGGGCAGTCTGACAGAAGCCGAAGATGATAGCCATGTTAAAGACATTGCTTTCATTTCTCCAGCCAGACTTCCAACACGTCCAACACTGGAAGCTTATGGCAACCAAGAAGATGTTCTACAGTGGAACACATCTTTTTGGGACAGAAAGTTGAGGTCAGAAACAGGACCAGATCCTTTGTCTCAATCCCCGATCCCGGGGAATGTTCCTGCTGGACCGTGCACTGTTTCCGATATATGTTCATGGTTTACCAAAAAAATTTTCAAAATCCCTTTTCCTATTGCTGATCGTGGGAATGTCAAGCGTTTGTCGGGCTGCTGCAGTCTTCCACTTTACAGTAGAAAGTGTATGTCAGCTGGAGGGGACTCCGGGAACCTGTTGGTTTTACATTGTGCAAAAATGTGCAAGAGTCCAAAATGTCCTGTCTTCCCACATCCAGACACAATTTTCTACACCTTTTGTCGATGCACTTTACATCAAGTAATGGCGAATTCCTTCGGCTTTCAATTTTTGCCATCCCCGGGTCAACTTTTCCAGGCCTGACCTTGACTACTGGTGTTGTGAGCCATGAACGCGAATGGCGCAACGGTTGTTTATTCAGAAAACCAATACATGAGTTATGCGCTTCAACATGACTACAAACAAAAACACTTATCTGCGTACGACACTGGTCTTAGAACGTCACGGTTTTCACGAACGCCGGTGCTCAGTTCCTTCATGGATGAACAACCATTCCATGCCACATTGCATTCAAATGCCTGTATTTTTCTCGTGGCTGCTTTAATGTCAAACCCCATGCTACGGCTTCACTACTGAATAGTGATGATGTGAATAGTATAGTCTTATCGTCCGTTCTCACGACACTAGGTGAAAAATTACCCTGTAAATTGTAGGTCGATGCGACCAACAACATAGTTTTATTAAACTTTGGGGAACATGACAAAAATCTTTTTAGAAGCACATGCGTCGAACGTTTTCCCATAGACCGGGATTTTTTACTCTCTTTATGTTTCTCTTGCTAGATTATTTACATCATTGGCGCAGTGTACTCTTGTTGATCGTGTGTATCATCCGCATTGATTTTGTATCGCCTTACATTATCTGCAATGATCGCGCTCACCTTAGCATGTTTCTCACAGATATGCTGAGAAATATACTGTCATTATTTTCCCCTATCGACGATTGACTTGAAAAATCACCTAGGGATTTGACTGTTGTCTAGTTTACTCCTCTCATATCGTCACCATCATCATCATCTTTATCGGCAAGTTTCGTCATCGTCGCTATTATTACTATTAGATGGCCGCTAGAACAGGATTTGGAATTCTTAGAATGATGAGAAGAACTTTCTTCCACCTAGAAAATGTTATAACTGATCCTATTGAACACGAACGCGAATAACTGACACGAACAACGATGAACGAATAACGCGATTAGAAACCCCTTCCGATTGGCCCCAACACTGTGAACGACAAGAACCAATGAGAACACGGACAAAGCAGACTCCGGATAAGCAATGTATTTAGCCACCAGACGCTTTGCGAATTTACATGAGAAACTGGTCTGTATTTATAGAAAATCCTTGACCTTGTGGCGGCGTGAGCGCGCGAAGAAATATTTGAATCCCACGCCGATGCATATCTCAGTAACGACTTGAGATATCGGATTTCTGACAACAGAATCGTGTTCTTCGGGTCAGGTTTACCCCGACCCTAACACCTCCCCTTTGAGGATGTTGATCGTACGACGGAAGTCGGGGGTTGACTTGCAGAGGCGTCATTGGTCGTCGTACTCGGTCGGTCCATCTTCTAGGGAGCAGTTCCCGTGGTGGACTTTGCGTGTTGGTAGTCGTTGTTACGGGCTCCGGCTGAGGTATACCAAACGTTTCCATGAGGATCTCCAAGGGGACATCTTTTTCGCCTTGTGATGGTTCAGCGATACTGGTAGGCTGGAGCTGGTTGGCGTGGCGTACCCAGACATCCGTTCCGACTAGGACTTCATAAATTACGTTGCCCAATCTTCTGTGAATTCGGCCCAAGGACCATTTGGCTGAACCGCTGCGATAATCCCGGGCTAGGACGGTCTGTCCATTGTTGAAGCGTCGGCGTCTGACACCGTGCTGTTTGTTGAACCTGCTTTCCATTGCTGCATCCTTGAAACTTGGGACAGCAACCTTTGGGCGGATGGAGTCTAGGGGTAATCGGATTTTGCGCCCCATGAGAGCCTCAGCTGGAGATCTTCCATCATGTGTTTGTGGATTTGGCGTCGCCCGGTAGTACATTAGGAAGGTTTCCAACACTTCCACGGTCGTGCCCTCCCCTTGAGCTTTCTGAAGGGCGCGTTTGAACGTGTCCACGAAGCGCTCTGCCTGGCCGTTGGACTGGGGGTGGTAAGGCGGCGATCGGATATGGTCAATGGCGTTTTGACGACAGAAGTCAGCGAATACGGAGGAAGTGAACTGTGTTCCGTTATCACTGACCAGAGTCGTCGGGCACCCGAATTGGCTGAACATTCTGCGGAGTTGTAGGATTGTTGATCCTGTGGTAATGCTCGGCATCAGGACAACTTCGGGCCACTTGGAGTAAGCGTCGACGGCGATCAGGAAGTTCTGACCGTGTAGAGGTCCAGCAAAATCCAAGTGCACCCGCGACCATGGAGCCGTAGGGATAGGCCAGGATTCCAGTGGAGCTTTTGGGGGTGCTTTAGATGCGTAAGCACAGCCGTGGCAAGATTTGACCAGGCGCTCCAGCTGTTCATCCATGCCGGGCCAGTAGACGTAACTGCGTGCCAGCGCCTTCATTCGGCTGATGCCAGGGTGGCCGACATGAAGCTGGCGAATTACTGCATGTTGAAGTTCCGGTGGGATGACGACCCGTTCTCCAAACAGCACGCAGCCATTGAGAGTTGAAATCGCAGAACGTCTCCGGAAAAATTGCGCCAGGTCACCCGTTAATCCTTTTTCCGGCCAGCGGTTCTGATTGTAAGATATCACAGACTGCAATGTCTGGTCTCGTAGAGTTGCTTCAGCAACCACAATATATTAGACACAGGTGCAGTAACATTGCAACAAAGGGCTCAATCGGGCAGAAGACCAACATTTAGATATGAGCCTCTTAATTTGCTGTCGACGGAGTAAGGCGTGTGTGGGGTACTGTCAGAAAGTCTAAATAAGTGAAATTATGACACGAGTCCTGTTCTGGATCGGGTTGCGCTGGGTTTATAAAGTTCGTTGCACACGCAGATCGAACATATACAGGGATGAAGGAGAGATTTGGCCCTGTCCAATGCTCGTTGTTGACGTGTAACGGATGTCGAAGTCGTAGTTCAGCAGAGTTTGAAGGCGGTTGGCCGTGTAGATCGGTATACCTTTCTTCGATCCAAAGACTGCGAGCAGCGGCTTGTGGTCAGTTAACAGGATGAAGTGTCGGCCAAAGAGCATCTTATGAAAACGCTTCACTGCGAAAACAATGGCGAGAGCGCTTCTTTCTCGATCTGTCCGTAGTTCTTTTCTGCCGACGATAACGAGCGAGCAGCATGAGCGACTGCTTTTTGGGAACCATCCGGGTAGAGGTGTGAGAGGACCGCTCCTACTCCATAGCTTGAGGCGTCCGATGCGACCACGATTTGGAGAGTGGGATCAAAATGCGTCAGCAAGTTGTCGGAGTTGAGCATTTTCTCTTCCTCAAACATCGAGTTCTGGCATTCGGTTGACCAGTTCCACGAGACATCCTTCGTCAACAGTCTGTTCAAGGGTGCTCGAACGCGATGCATGGCGGGCATGAACGCGCTGTAGTGGCTGACGAGACCCAAGAATGAACGTAGGGTGGATACGTCCGACGGTGGTGGCATATCGACAACAGCTTGAATGTTGTTGGGATCTGGGCGGCGGCCGTGACGATCGATGATGAAGCCCAGGTACTTGATTGAGTGCATGAAGAAATTGCACTTTTCCTGGCGAATACGGAATCCGTAATCGGCTATGCGTCCAAGAACCAGGTCTAGGCGCTCTGTCAGTTCTGCTTCATC
Source organism: Paragonimus kellicotti (assembly GCA_014220965.1). Taxonomy (NCBI): domain Eukaryota; kingdom Metazoa; phylum Platyhelminthes; class Trematoda; order Plagiorchiida; family Troglotrematidae; genus Paragonimus; species Paragonimus kellicotti. Next base: position 18,032 of record LOND01028409.1, on the reverse strand, counting down.
GGCCCCGGTCACAACGATGTCGTCCAGATAGGCGGCTGCACCTGGAACATCGGTCAGCATCGTGATCTGTTGGAAGACTGGCCGGCAGCCTTCACGCCAAATGGAGACGACCTTAACGCTGGTACTGGAGCAGGCCGCGATGGGTGTTGATGGTGAGCAGCTCCTTGGAAGATTCCGAGACTTCTACTTGTAAGTAGGCGTCCGTTAGGTCCAACTTCGCGAAGCACTTGCCACCGTTCATCTTCGCGGTATAGATCATGCGCGGAGAGGATACTGGTGCATATCCAAAGAAGCATTTAGGCCTGTAGAGAAGTCAGCGCAAATTCTCACCACACCATTGGGCTTCTTTACAACGACGATCGGTGCGGCCCAAGCGGAATAGTTGACACAAACGGGAAGACGATGGGATGTAATATGTAAGGCGGAGAAAAGTCCTAGGCGATTATTCCAGGAACTAGAAAAGTATTGAAACTTTGTAGAGCAAGTCCGCGCGAATTTCTTGCAACCAAATCCATGGGCGCCTGCAGTTATCGAGTTAATCCGTGTAGTCCACGGAGAGGTATAGCGTGCGTGCTTGACCCAAGCGCGAAAATAAAAGTTCGGATATTGACTCTGAGCGCCAATAATTCAATAGGGGACGCCACCTTAGGTGTTTTCTGGTCCACTAGGAGGTGCGAGTGAGACGGAGCATTCTCGGTATTTGAGGTTGCTTGTTTCACGCGAGGTGAGAAGCTGCTCTACGAACATGTGAGATATTTAGTCACCCATAAGAACACTATTTCTGCGGGTGCTTGTGTGTGAATGATTGCTTATGGTGTGATTATGTTGTAGGTACAAGTGGGTCCTGATGCACCAAGGGAGCATGTGCATTGTTCGTGAAGCGTACTTCATTGGGGGTGCCGGAGCCCTCGAGATCGATGCCATGATCGTTGGCTTCCCATGGGATGATCGGCTGATGCGTGTGTGTCATCAATTCATATGGTGTTAACTAATTAGTGGTCGCGGCTAGTCAATCAATCAGATCACCGCGAGGGAGGATTGGTTGTTGTGAAGCGATATGATTGGCGCCAACGCTAAAGTCCAAACTGTGCGCAAGTTGGTGCCAAGTGAGGTATCAGCAGAGGCTGCGCCTTTCAAGATAGAGTGTAAAGATCCCGAATGAGACCATCACAGGCTAGCCGCAAGCGAGTAGGGATTCTGACAGAGTGGGCCGTCTCAACAAGAAGCCTGCCTATAGCCGAGGTGCGAGCAGCATTGCTGTGTGGTTTACGCTCAGACGCACGCCAGGCAATACAGACAAACCCAATATAACGGAATACTTGCCAGTGTTCTTTTTTTCCTGATTAGTTCACGTTGAGGTATATAGAGTGCAAGATGTCGGCATGCCACTGTCATCAATCTTGTTAGTTGAATTCCGACAGTTAGAAAGAAAAGTGAATTAGAGTCTACTAAAGGGGGTAATATGAGTACTCTCCGCCTAGAAGATCTTGCTCTCCAAACACAACAAGGAGCATAAGAGAAGAGCAGGACAGTAAAAGCAGGGAAGCACAGATCTAAGTCTTATCAGAGCGGCAGCCCGACGAGCTAGTAATTTACCGCGGGCATTGTGTTGGTTGACCTGCAATTGGCGTGACTGTCGTCAAACGCTATACGGCCAAGGAGTGTACGATACTCAGTCCGTGTTCCATGTCTTCCTGTGATATGATAGTGATGTCGGAGGCGTTCAACTTTGCTGACATCACACTATGATATTCGAAGACGCGAAGATAACCGAACATTGGTGAAGCGATGGGTGTCATACGGGATCCATAAGTCTCCGGATGCGTCCGAACACACATCAATCGATGCCCGCAATGCTTCAGGCGGTGCTCTGAGATTATCTGGCGAGCTAGCCTGTGAGGTCTCATTCGGTGACTTTCACTTCAAAGGCAGCTGCTATCTCACGGATCAACCGCAGTTGGACTTGTTGGGGCTGGACTGGATTGATGCCATGAACTTGTTGGAGACGCCCATCAGCCGCTGGAGCAACGCTGGTTTGATCGAGGTTAGCCCAATGATATCGCTTCACACAACCAGTCCTCCCGGTATCATCGACCACTTGTACCAAAAACACACTGCAGTCTTCCAGGAAGGCTTAGGACGTTGCACCAAAACGAATGCCGTCTTGCACCTCCTTCCCTTATACACACTAGAGATCAAATGGTACTGTCGTTCGCTAACAAGTTATACAGCCCCGCCCTATTTCTGGACTACGAAATCAATCATCTAATCATTCAATCGGAGAGTAAACAAATGCGAGGAAATCACTACGTATGCTGGGGTGGAGCTCGACCATAGCGGTGAAACGTACTCGCAGTAACAGTCCCACAGGAGAAAACTAGTGTCCTGAAACCAGTCAATTATTCCGCTTGGGCCGCACCGATCGTCGTTGTAAAGAAGCCCAATGGTGTGGTGAGAATTTGCGCTGACTTCTCTACAGGCCTAAATGCTTCTTTGGATATGCACCAGTATCCTCTTCCGCTGCCCGATGATCTATTCGCGAAGATGAACGGTGGCAAGTGCTTCGCGAAGTTGGACCTAACGGACGCCTACTTACAAGTAGAAGTCTCAGAATCTTCCAAGGAGCTGCTCACCATCAACACCTCCCCTTTGTTCTTCGAACAACTCACGATGTCTATATAAGACTTCCAATTCAACACGCCATTCAAATCGTGTGCACCGGCTAAAAAGAAGACATGATGGACGTTTTCAGCGGACAGTCTTATTGGTCGCTGGCCTGTGACAGCTCTCTTACGAGTCTCATCTTGCGATTTCCGATTACTTTCCACTCAAACCCGGCAAACTCCGCGGTGGCATGATCCTAACACACATTTTCCTCAGCATAGGATTCGTGCAACAAATTTTCGTCCCAATGGCTGATATCAGCCACAGGTCAAAACACGAAGCTTTCATTGGATATTACTTCTTTTCTTATGAGGTTACCTGAAACTGGAAAAGTCTCGCACTCGGTACTTTTTAGTTCCCTTCCGAGAATCCGTTTTAAAGTCTTATCATACTTTCCCTTGTTTATGGCATCATTAGAGTGGCCAATTGCTCTGCTCTTTGCACTAGCTATAATCCTCAAAAGCGGTACTACGCCCCTTTTTCGATGGCAGCTTTTCAGCTCAGCAGAAGCTCATCGAATACTGAAGTAACCGAGCCGACTTTGATCAGGGTGACTTGAGTTTACAACCTCGGATCGGTGTACAAATCGTTGAGATAGATGAAAACCAGATGTACATTTTTGTATCCTTGGATTCCAAAGCAGCGACAAGTGAATCGGTGAAGTCTGACATTGATCTTACGAGGAACGTTGGATAGTAACTTGAAAAGGTGCAATTCGCTTTCCCACTCGAACAGCGCACCCTCTGAGTGACACTGCGTTCGGCAGAATCCGCGTGTTAAGGGCTTCTCTCGCGGTTTTCAGCTTTGGATAACCAAACGTTCTCACCAAAATAACCAGATCTACAAAGTTTTGCGTGACGGCATGAATGTCGCAATTTTTATCCGCTGTTCCGACAGTGAGCACTTGACACAGCATATGAACGTTTGTGAGCAAATAAGGCACAACCTTTGGAACCAGCGCATTACGTGGGTAGCTAGCATAAAGTTTGAGAAATGTATACATAATCTCAGCAACTGATGGAAAGGTGGTAGTATAAGTGAGTGCCAAGTTGCGTTTTGAACGGTTTTTCTTCAATTGTTATAAAATTTCCCCGTAAAAATTACGGACAGTTATCTGGCCGGTGCGTGTGCGGGCCATGGATATTTTAGGTGAGGACAGGGGTGGGCACAAACCAAAGTTTTCGTCACGGAAGCTATCTTTCACGGCTTGCCTCTCGAACACACCTTGAAGCGTGCTGTTCACTCCACGTCACGTGCCGGGAGAAAGAGGTCAGGTTTTGCCTAGCAAATAATCGCGAAATCTAGTTCCATGGCTAGCTGTTTTAACAGAATCTTACTGAACACGAGTACCAGTAGATGATGCGAGCGGAGGTTTACGAATTGAGATGATAAAAATCCTTCTCGTATGGTCAGGAATTCGGAATACAAGGACCATTGAAAACGGTAAAATGGCAGATTCCGAAAAGGCAACGTATTCAGCTGCCAAACTTTTTACGAATTTACATGAAGTACTTGTCTGTGTTCATGGAGCTGAATGAACCTTTGACCGGTTAAGAGCGCAACTCGCACTTTAATCTCATGTTGATGTACATCTCAGCAACTGTTGGAAATAGCAGAATTTTAGCAGCAGAGTCGTGTCCTTCGAGTAAGACTTAGGGGGCCACAACAACTTGCGCCCACTCGAGGTAAATGTTAGACAGTCCAATTACTAGCAAGATTTCCAGGACCAGAAGAGAACCCAAGTGGACCCTCCCAATTACGCGTTTTGGAGGGAAAATATTTCGTACCCAGGCTCTTCGGGGTTGGCGGAAGGAGTCAAGAAGAACGGCAGAGGATTGGATTCCTTATCAAGAAAACTGCGGGTTACGATTTAATCGTTCCTGTGGTTAACGGGCGCCTAAATCGAGCGTCTGTGCACTGTGGCCGTCGGTAGCGTTTGAGCTGCTGTTGCCTCAGTGGGACCGGCGTCGTTAGGAACCAGTGCATAACTGACAACAGGAATGGGAGGCGTTTCATGATTCAGTTGCCACCTTACAGTTACCACCCATTTTGAGTGTGGACCAGCTGCCTCCCTCATCTGAATTGGTTTCTATGTATTCAATTTTTTGACGAGCCTGGCACCTGAGTTGCAAATATTATCTCATCAAACGAAGTAACGTAATCACTACGCAGTCATACGGGCGCACAGAGTTCAACGAAATGGATGGGATAGTTTAGTGAACGCCAGCGCTTACGTATGAAGGTTAGTTTAACTAATGAATTGAATTTTGGTTGTTTCGTTCCAGCTGCTTTTAAGGAAATCTGGTTGGTTGTTGTCTGTCGACTGTATACTTTGGCTCTGAACCCGGTTTACAACTTTCTGCACTTTTCAACCTTTAATTTGCAGTGTGATTCATTCCACCTTTCTGCTGTTGGGTAGTGACCCGAAATCTGGTTGGTCAACGTTTGTCTTTTGGTCAGGTTGATCAGTTCTTTTCTTCAATTTCCAACCGATTCAGAATGCACCGTTCTCTTCTGGTCTGATGGCATTTGAGCATGACCACGTTTGCACTCCCTTAAGACTTCGGCCCACAACAGCTCATAAAGTTGGTCCAATTTGATACTTGTTTATTGAACCGGCTGTTGAGTACCAGACTTTAAGAAGCTTCCTGGCATGTATTGTGCTCGTCTGGATAGGAATTACCACGGTAATCAAACTGAATATGTGTCAGGCCTTATGCTGGTGAGCGGACATCAATGATAGCTGGTCGTGCTTCTTAATGGTTCAGTTCTTGCCCATCTATTCGTGCGATTAACTTCCGTTCGGTTTCGCCGACGTAATGATTATAATTGACTCAAAGTTGTTCCCTTGGTTTTGACAGTATACTTCACTTCGTTGGCTTATGCCCTAAAGTAATTTAGTGTGGTCGCTGAAGTCTTGCTATCACTTCTGTACGGTTTTGATGTACCGTAGAACGGTCCGCTTTTTTATGACATTACACGGTCTCATTTGCACCTCTCATCTGCAGCAGACCTCGCGGACTTTCTAAATGGATAACCATTACGAAGTCATACTCCATTAAACCAACTCATTCCTCTCTCCGGAGCTTCCAGATGCTGTAATGTGTTCCAGCTCTTTCCAACACATTTTACGACTGATCGAGCAGTTTTTGTGAAAAATGAGAAGTTGATCCCATGTGTTTCTTTTTTTAAACTGAAATCCCCAGTTGTCCATCAGGTTTGCTGATAAGTAGTACATCTAAGAAAAGCAGCTTATCTTTTTCGAACCACATGGTTTAAGCAAGACGTTTCCGCCTTCAATGCGCCATACCCAACCTCTGCAAGTGCCTGTCAACTGGTATAAAACGGAGCTGAACTTACTGAGTTTGGTTCAGTCATAAATGGAGTCGTCTTACTTGACGTGGTAAATGCACCGGGAGAAACACACGCGACGTTCACATTGTCCCAGGGCAGTGAACCCGATGAAAGGCTTAGTTAGACTCTCACATGGTAACACTATATGGCGGGTCTTTTTCTATCCAAACGACCTCTTTTGAAACAGTTGTCTAGTGCAGCAGCAATTGGAGCGCAGACGTGAGAAATCCACCAGTCGCAAAGTATATATTCCGTACTTAGTGGGTGTACAGAGTTTCCAGAAGAGTGTGCAATTGTGATTACTTGCATAGTTATTCACCTGTATGATCTCAAAATGTAAAACTTATCCGCGAATAATACAGAGTTAGTTCCTCTGGGATTAAAGTAAACGGTAAGTACCTATGTAGCAAAATGGTGCGAGGTCCGTTCATGCAGCAGCGGTCAATGGAACAAATCGCGAGCGAAGCATTTTAACCTTCCTAAAACCGGGGATTTTATTCATAACAATTTCGGTATTCATTTCCAATGCTCTCAAAGCTTCCCAACCCCCTTAACTAATTTTCGAGGAAATCCCAGAACGGAATGGAAATTATATACTGTCTTTTTACAACATTTTCCATTAGGTCTGTCCAATTATTCCGGAAACAGATTTGCCCACCGCAACAGTTGAATCTCATTCTCCAGCAACCTGACTTCTGCCACAGCATCCACGGAAAGTCGAAACGAGGAAAGAATAGAACGAAAAATTAGGTGCAAGATAAAGTCGTAGGGATAAGGTAGAAATAGTCAATCTCCGTAATAATTGAGATAGGGCAAAAATGAAGCACAACAATATTACAGTATTTTTCCTAGGCATTTCGATAATACTGCGGATATTTGCCAGTTCACATTAAGTAATCCGAATATGCCCCTCTGACCATGTACGCAACTCCAACATGAACCATAACAATACGAGTTTTATGTGTATGTCTGAAATTCCATATCTCCGTAAATACTTCAGCTGAAGCAAAAGTAAAATGACCTGAAAAGTGCCTTTCCCATATTTTGTACCAAGATGTACGAAACAGGTCAATTTCATCTATACTCTGAAGTACAGGCATAAACTTCCAACTTTCTCCTCACCTACCTCAGGGATGACTACAGCGCAGCAATAATAAAATGTCTGAAATTGTCAGTGCATTTAAACAAACGTCATTAAATTTGGCGGGAATAATGGTCAACTTTTCACAGTGGGATTAACTGGTTTTCACTAGTGTCATAATTAATTAGGTGGATTTTTATTTTCAACATTTTATTCATTGCCCGCCGAAACCTGCCGGATACCGACATATTCCGACGGGCAGTGTGCTACGTTGGTATGTACCATAAACACCGTGTGGACTAGCGTTGAATCAGATTCACATCTTTAAATGAAGCTATAAGTATTCGCCAACGTTGTTATTGAATGAATTCCGTTTCAAAACAAACGCTGTGATCATATTGCCACATTAGCGTTTATTTAACTCAGATTCAACCGCCGTTTTCCTGAACCGACCAGTGAAGTGGTCGAAAAAATCGATTTTACATACGTATTGTGCATGCTCATTAATATTTTGTCACTAACTTCATCTATTACCATTTCCATTAAAGTTATTTCACGAACGTTACGGGCTACCAACTTACCTCTTTTTTGTTCGCATTGCCGTTTACCTTCTGAGAAATTGAACCAAATCTATCTGAGGATACAGAATTCTTTGGCTTGTTTCTATCCGGAGTACTTAGTCACACGCCACTCTGTAAGTCTCGTATAATCGTGCACTAAAGGCCGATTAACTTGAAGACTTGGCACCAGTGGACAGATTCGCGTAAATTTCACTAACGCATCCCGCCATCACCCGTCCTCGGCGCACGATCCTATTTGGCTTAAATTACTTAGATAATTTAGTGCGAACATCATTCTAAAAAATGATACTAGATACGTTTATTTGGAATGCATCCAACTGTTCTTAGTTGAACTCGTGTAGAGATGAACGATGGTAACTCGAATAACACTCTACCAACCCCAAAACAGATACGGTTGCCCTATAGTGTCCATCAACGTGACTACTGAATATACCGAAATTTATAACAAACCGATAAGCTCCAAGAACAAACCAAAGCATCATAAGTAGGTTTTAAATTATTACGGAATGGTGACTATCATTGTGTAGCCACTTTCATATCGGCTGCATTCACATTCGTCCCAAACTTTCTGGGTCCAACTATTAACTTATGCAGCTACAGCTGATATACCACTTGCATATATGATTACCTGAACTAAGGGAGGTAGATGTTACGCACAATAGCGAATAGTACGGAGTACGTGAGACAGGCAACAATATAGTAATCAGAAAGGAGACAGCGCCACAAAACTGAGAGAAAACACAACCTGTCCACACGTAAAGTGATAACACTAGTCCATAAGACAAAACTGATGGTGTTCAGCTGTTCCAGAAGTCAATTTTTTCGACTGACACGAAATGCCTGTGCTGCGTTTCATTTTAACCATGTTGTCATACTCTCCGCAAATGTTTCCGAACTCCGACTTTCTGTGTTCATATCAGGGTCTTCTTTGAAGTTTCCACAATGGCTTGATTACGTTTGAACTGCGCATTACACTAGACTTATCCGTGACATGCGCGTCCGCCTCAACGAGGACTGTGGATCTCAACTACACGCGTCTATATCCTTCTAACGCATTTGCTGGGTGTGAGGCTTACACACAAACTATTCAGTTCCAAACCGCCTGCCGCAAGTCTCTCCAAACTGCTTGAAAACTTTTTTGTGTTAGGACTTGTTCTGGAAAGAACCAGCATCTGAGGAACTCAATCTTCATATCCTCGGCAATTAGTGATTTTGCTTGAACAGCTAGCTGCCTCACTGTATCAGCGATGAGTGTGAACGTGTGATCAATAGACAACCCAAAAAGTGATTGATGTTGTGTATACAGAACTTACATGAACCGCTTAAACCTGGCGCCCTCACGAAAGGTACGAGCGGATACAACATGAAATCCACTTCCACGGAAATACCTATCAGTTATCGCTGACAAGACAACTTTATCCTCGGAGACGACTGGGCCACTAACGGTGGAGAGACCAGATATGTTGATACCAAGTCTTGTGCGTTTTTGGAGTATACGAAGATAAGCAGTGGTACGGTACTATGATCATCGCAAGGGACTCATGATGCACCGAGACCCTGTTCGCCGGAGAAGTTCAGTGAATAAGCGAGCCGATAATACTTCTGCAAATTCAAAATAACACCAGTGTTCTTACTGTAGACTCCTTAGGTGGAATATGTAGTTACAAACATCCTATCGTAGCACATTGGAGGAAGCTTGATTTCTGAAATTTCTCCGCTACTCAAGAGGAACCTTTGTCCAGCGTACAGTGGACCTAGCATAGTTGAATCTTTTGCGACCAACTACCGTGGGTCATTGTGAATGATCCCGAATCATTGGCGATCCGTTTCTTTGTTCCAACACAAAACGGAATCATTACCACAAAATGTCAATCGTTGTTTGCCTGTCACAAGGGTATCCCGTTTTTAAGGTTATCCATAATCATCTTCCAAAGAAAACGCGATCCTACGAAAATAATTCGACGAATAAAATTTCTACTCCGTGGCTCACCAGGCGAATCGAAAATAAAGGCGGTCACCTATAGTATCCATAGTTCATGAATATACTTTATAATTCATTTTTGTACGTTTTTGTATATACCGTTTTGTTACAGTAATCTGCACACTTGTTTGAAGGCATCATCATTTTTAGAATTGATCAGCAACAAGTTACCGCTCGCCATCGCTGTCTTCCTCTTTAGTGTAAAATGTTGGGCTGGTGAATTAATTGCACGGTGAAATATTTTAGCTCCTCCTATTTGTTGATCTACCGACGCTCTATGTTCGTCATCCACACACCATGTGTAGAATTACCTATCACTCGTCTTCCGAACCTATTCTGTGGCTCTATCCTTCTCTCCTGTGGTGGCCTAATGAATTTGTAGTGGTCAGGGCTAGTTACTGAATACTCTAAGCAAATGCAAGTGTACCTCACCAGGCTATCGGTGATAACAACAATGAACAAATGAAACAGAACAGCTACGAGGTTACCGGCAAGTTACAGTAATCAAAGGATCTGACTCACAGGAAGTGTTCAAGATGACCACCACAATGTTCCAATTACCAATATCGGGAAGTAGGGATGTTACGGAGTTACCGTGGACTGCTGAAACGCGGTCGGAGCTGCGACGATGTTCGTAATACGACGGAGCTAAAAAATTGGGTGAAAGATCCGTGTAGTATCGTCAAGCGACTGCGCAACGAAGAGAAGAGCAGGCCAGTGTGCACAAATTTTGTATTGATTGCAAGGTCACTTTTATCAATTTGAACAACAAGTAAGGGTGATACAAAAGTTGTTGTACAAAAGTGAAGCAACGTTTGTGAACAAAATAAGGAAAACTCTACAAATTCAACGGACCTTCGAATTGCTAGCAAATCCGTTTCATTCATATGTTTGCCGTTTTGCTTAGACAGCATACCTTTTACGCCCATCCGTTACCGTTGTAACTCTTTGTTGTGTCTATACTCTGGTCATTTTTATCATTTGATTGAATAATCCACTACGCACCTAACCTACGCTTGGCAGAATGGATCGATCTAAACACCCGTTCACTGTGTGGTCTCCTACAATTTCCAACCCCTTCCATGATGTGTTGGATACAAAGTCATGGTGGTAGAGACTAAACCACGTGAATAGGACCTACGGAGCCCTTTCTGTGGACAGTCTCGTTAGAATTTCGAAATCCACGGCGAAATCTCTGCTTCTGTATAAAATCCCAATCACGTCCGTGTTATCTCACGATCAGCAAATAGCTGACTCGGTATGAATGCATCTGTTATCGTGGTCATTATTTAACATTTATCGTGCCCCAACGACGATTCCTTGGTGTTTTTCCTGAGCATCATATAGGGACTCTGGCAGTCGACTTCGGTTTTAGGCATCGGATGCATACTGATTTCACTCGAATGTTTCCAGTCTCATCGACAAATTACGCAAGAATGTTTGGACTCCTGATTTCAACTGTTCGACGTGCGTTGTTAGGAAAAACCACCTTGTCAAACTGTCCTAGAACAACCCATGGTAACAGGACTACCATCGTCTGCCGTACGTAGAACTTCACTAAGCTTTCTCCGATTGTGTTGAACTGTTTATCCGCAATAATCTATTAAACCTTGTTGGAAGTTAATAGAAACAGTTTTCCAAGTGTTGGAACCAGTCCAACAGAATAATACCCAGTCTGTACTCACTATCGAAAACCGATCGACAATGAAAACAAAGACTCAGCGCGTTGACCCTCGTGTATTAGTATCGACCCTGGAAAATAGAGTGTACAGAGAGAAACACGTCAAGCTAGCGAGGCACGGAGCGAGTTGTGATTTTAGCCCCGGGACGGATATTACAAAAAGGATGGCTTGACTAAAACAAAAGTAGGTAAAAACCAAAATCATCAAAAGTGTACAAGTGAATGCGACTATCAAAAATATCATCTATTATAATCGCTACAAAAGTCGACCGTCATGAAGATTTGCAGAAACCCTCTTAGGGCCACTGGGAAATCTTTTAAACTTGCAGGCGATAAACTGGGTTCCAACACGTTTAGCTGTGCTCAGTTTGCCAGATATTCACTTGATGATAATGACTACAGATTTCTATTACTAAGTGTAAACTTAAAGAGCATGCATCGTTGGCTGTCATTTCCAGTCCATTTCTCTTGAAGTTAAGACCAAACTCAACAGATTCAATTTTCCATCGCCATTTTGTTAAACTGTGTTTAGTCGTATGTTCGCAACAAAAGTAACCATCAAAATTTAAGCCGCAAAGTATATTTCGAGAGGTAAGGCCGCATAGCAAATGTTATTCGAACCAGACATCTTGAGAAAAGATGTTTGCGAGAAAAAAACGCAACGCCAGTGTCCTCAACATGTCAACCGTCAAGATGTGGAAAATTTTAGACGCCCATGCTGAAATACCTGAATGCCGACTAGTTGGTGACTTCACTGTTCCATTTTGTTTCGAGAGTGATCGGGATTTTTAACCTATATATATATATAACCTCACCCACGCTTGATGGCAGCTGTCACATTCCCCATAGGCCATCCAGTCGACCCCTGTCAAAGAGGCTCAACAAGTTAATTGGTTTCCCTGATTCCAACGTGCAGAAAAGTCGTAATCGGGGGAGGGCATCGGTTGGAGTTAACCGCATAGTTGCTGCGTTGTCTCTCGAGGCGATCGGGCAACCTGATCATTACTCACAAGCGAAAGTGGTTGAGCGTTCACATATGATAATTCGGTCGTGCCTAATGTGAGGTCAATGGCGCAGTGGTCAACACGGTTGCCTCATGAAAACGTGGCCGGAGTTCTAGTCCCGGCAGTGGCAAGGATATGCACTACTGACGAGCTCTAATGAGAGCGAAACTCGAGTCTAGTGCTTCTTTTCGAAAGGGGCCGACTGGAAAGTCTATGGGAATGCGACAGCTGCGATCAATTGTGGGTGATGTTCAATCTATATGAAAACCAAAATCCCCTACTACTCATCAGTAATCATTCTAAGTCGGCAAATTTCATAGCAGATCGTAGGAATACTTCCCAAACCATTGGCAAAGAAGCCGTAATATGGGCGAATATTTACTTTTCCTGAATTAAGTACCATCTGCAGACGGCAGCAGTTACGGCCTGAGAATGGATCTTACAATCGATTACCTCTGATGCAAAGAGATGGACGTAGTGTCTGTCAAGGTTGGAGCTTATTAGAAACGTCACCGCCAACAACATGCATGAACTATCGACCCACCTATACCGTTTGCAATGTAAGATGTCTGGATACCATCTTAGCGTGTCCCAATGTCAATTTAAAATATCTCAAGTAGGTCCCCTGTGTTTCAACAGCGAACGGGGTCGCACTCTTAAAGTACGCATGGGTGGGTTGATAGACACAGGGATGGGTTGGCTTTTACGGAGAGGGTGGAAATAGTTCTTTACAGCACAACGAGTTAACAAGGCTAGTGCGTCTGGACCCAGCTAACGAGCTGAGGGATTGCGAGCTACCACGTTCGCGATGAACACTGAGAACGTAGGTGTCATTGTACGACATAGAACGCACACGGACAACACTTCTGGTAAATCCATCATTGATACGGTGAGTGACCCATGACGAAGCACAACAACACCGTGAACAGTGCAGGGAAAGCCTAAATTTATTACCACTTTTGATGAGTCTGTTTTTCGGTGAACATCTTCCAGAAAATTTTAATGAAGCCGAGGCAATGGGTGGTGCGCATCCGGGTGTCGGTTCTTATCCTGGTTTGTTTGGTTGTTACATTACAGTTGACTGCTGCATAGGCGTGAAGGTGGCCTGTGTGCCCCACACTCGTGCGTGCTGATTGGTCGCGCCCTCAACGGCCAACGACTCATTCGTCCACGCACATAAGAATGAGGTACCGCTTGTAAACCTGACAATACAGTTTGTACTTCTACTGACTCGCGTGTTCTCTCTCTACCTTTGTCATAGCCTGTGAAGCTTAACGGTGATTGCACCCCAACAGGAATACACTGGCGTCGCGAGCAGGATCCGACACTAGCGTCACGTTGAACGAAACTGTCCGATGAATTTTGATCGGCAACCTTCGGAATCCTATTGGCGTCAGGCTGCCATAAAGTTAGCCGAAACTGATTGGACATAATGCATTTACAAAGTACTTGGATTTGCTACTGATTGATACTACTTACAGTGAAAGCCTGAAGTTAAAGCTGCTTCGTCATTTGCTGGGCAATGAAGGACAACGTCACTTCGACGCACTTGACTTGCAGTCAGAAATTTCGTTAAACGATGCTCTCGTTATACTTGACCGAGAATGGGGTGCAGAACGAACGTATTCACAGAAAGATTCGGGTTTTGCCAGTTGAAACAGGACGCTCTGGAACAGCCGGAGTAGTTTACATCCTCTTTTACTCAGCAGTCCAACCATGTGATTATTCAAAGTTCCCAAAGAATAAGCTCAAGGGAGTTATGCCGACCCTTCAACTCATCACCCGTGTAGCGTTTTGTAAAGCATTTTGTACTTTATAATTTTCGTTGTTCTTCACACTTTTCGCCTTCCTCAATTTCACATCTACACTCGATGTTTAAATCATGTGAATCGACTGAATCAATTATCACAAATAAAAATTTCATCTCCAAGGTCGCGAGCCCTGCGTTCTCTCTGCGTTCAGCGTCACTTGTGTACAGAATTTGGGAGAGTTAAAGGTTAACGGAATCCACCGTCTATTTCAGCACATCTCCGTGTTTACCTGTTTCCCCAAATTATACGATCTGTGAAACGTCCAAATACAACCAATTTGGCGAAGCAGCACGGGCAGATTGTGCCATTACATTTTTGCTTTGTTTTTGTGTTCAAGCTTAACATAGCGTTTAGATCCACTATACCGGGATAAAAGATAGTCCTTTCCGTGAGACAATACTTACTGAGGATACAGCGAATTTGTCCAGGGATCAGGCTGTTAGCCTTGCCAAGATTAGATCGTCAGCAGTTGAACACTCTAGAGTATTCAGTGGAGAAACGGACAGTCTTGACATCAGCAAGATACACCTGAACTGTAGCAGTAGGTGGCATAAAACAGACTGTCAGACATGTCCGGCTCGTAAACTCGACTGCAAGAGCTGCGGTAAACAAGGACATTTTGCTCGATGCTGCAGATCCCGTCAAGTAACGCAAGCGAGCCAAGATACTCCTGGTGACGACTCGCCATCGTTATTGACAGAACACATCTACTCAGTACCTAATTCTACTTTCACTGGGAAGCAACAGCACGGGTTTTCAGAGCCCAAGCTCCCTTCACCGGACATCCGAACGGTGGCCAATTGTGCACACCGGCGTACGACAACTATTGAGATGGAATTCGATTCCGCTCCTCCGATAACACAACCGCGCCCGATTCCTCTGGCCAAACAGGAATCAATGATTGCTGCCACAGAAGAAGGGTTCTCAAACTACTTGGTCGAACAAATCGACAGTTTTGGTATCGGGATCAGAAATCGACAGTTCCAAATGGGTTCATCCCATAGTCACGGTGCTACAAAAGGGCGATACGATACGAATATGCGATGACTGGGAGGCGGTAAATAGCCAGATTGTGTTGGCTAAATTCATACTCCCAACGGCCGATGAGCTACTGGTCAAGATGGCTGACGCTCAGTTTTTCCCAAAATCGGATTTAAAGAAAGCATTCTTCTACATGCCGTTAACGCCAGAGTCCATGATATTAGATCCCCGACACACTAACACAACAACGTCGATCAGCCAGTCACAGGACAAACCACACGATTCAGTTTTGACCGCCTTTCGAGCTAAGGTGGATGTGGTGTTGTATGCGCGTGTAGACCGCCTGTGTGCTCCGCACTCGTGCGTGCTGATTGGTCGCGCTCTCAACGGTCAACGACTCACTCGTCTACACACATGTGAATGAGGTTACCGCTCGTAAACTTGACAATACAGTTTGTTCCACTGACTTGCGTGTTCTCTCTCTACCTTTGTCATAGCCTGTAAAGCTTGACGCTGATTGCACCCGAATAGGAACACAACAGTTACCAACCGACACATTAGTGTATTTAATCAACTGCCTTGGTAAACTGTAATACTGGTTCGCGGTTGAGTATGACTGGTCAAACTCTCATAGCCAGCTCCGTTGGTCGAAACTCGCTAGTCACCAGATGTTCAAACCGTATGCACACTTGGACAAGAGGATATTCAGTGTAAGTTCAATCCGCAACGGGCTAATTTTCCTTCTCGCAAACCGATACCGGGTTAGTCCACATTTGGCGAACAGTAGAATAACCGAATGTAGGTTACGTGTATGAGCAAATGAGAAGTTGTGGACTGTCGAGTAGGTGACACTCATCCTTGATCAAGTGGACGATCAGCAGTGAGCGTGGAAAATGAAGACAAAATTTTAATTCAGGCTTAGTTAACTGACTATGCAATGGACGCAACTTCACAGGTTTGCACAAGAGAAATATGAAAGGGTTATGCCTTACTGGGACGGGGTTTTATTCCGGACAGGACACTGACAACCTGTACATGTAGGAGGCGTGCAATGTGGTTCACAAAACTCTTACGGAACAGATCAGTAGAGAAAGAAGGGGCTGAAACTAATTAGAACTGATAGCTAGTTCGATTCTTCACCAGACACCTCTTCGGAAAAAAATAGTGAAACGAAGTGGACAGGTGGTGTGCATCCAGTGGTTGACTCCTATTGTGGATTGTTTGGTGAGTTCGTTATCACCCGCCGGTTGACAAATTTTTATATTTGGTTATCCACTGCCAATGTCCATCCTTATCTCGAGTGTAGTCAACTACGCCGAGCCTGCTCTTAATCATACTGTTCTGTTGGCCCAGTAGCCCAAAAAGCCCTACACCACTCACATGAAGCGGTTTGTCTCGTCTGAGTCAAACCTATGTCACCCTAAGCCAGAGTGAACTTGCAATAGTTTGTCACATACACTGTACGCTATTCACTCAGGTTTAAAAGCAACGATCGATCGATTACCCTACGTGTTTCAGTCTTATCGGCACTTGCAATAAGTCATAGATATGCGTTGGCCAACCATAATGTCTAAAAGGAGTTGGAGAATGGGGACTGAGTATTTATTGTACGGAATGGGAAAATGACCCCGTATAATCTTATAAACGGTAGTGATAACTGTATTACTAAGATGTGGCCTGTTCTAGCTAATGGTATCCAGTACTGTCTATACGTTGCATAAGGTTCATCTGCAAAAAGTCTCGGGATCACTAGCTGTTTTTCCCAAAACGACACATTCTTCTCTTAGTCGATGCCCACCAGCATGATATATAGTCCTGTCGAATTTAAGCACGGCGCTTGTCAAGACATTACGGGTTCCTAGAGAACAAAGCACCTCAATGTGGACAACATTTTTGAACGAGCTGTCCTCCCCGATCTCAAGGACGCAGCAAGTTGCCTTCATCATGTCATCCATGAGTTCATCCGTGAGTTCCCTGATGCATTATGGTTGCGGAACCTGATCTGATTAATAGTGAGACAGTCGCTACACAATCCTACTTTTCGGATTGCTTTCTTACAGGATGACTATGATATGGCGATTTGGCGAAATCCATTACTGTCCACGGCACGACACAGGGGATTGATCGGTCACCATTCTGAATATTTAACAAGGGAGACTAGTCACCATGTTCCTGTGCAATAAGTTTTCATTGGACTATCCTCTCCAAAGAGAAGGCGGATGGCATTCGTATTCAGCTACTCACTAATGATATTTAATACACTGTTGGTATTTTGCAGCAATTCCTCTACTATCAACTATGCTCAACTGAGCCTTTGTTTGATTGCTGCAACTATCTCAGTTGGCTCACTGTCGTCAATTCCAGGGTAAACTATCCGATAGTAAATTTGTCTGTAGTAATCCAGTAACCTTCAGAAGTGCGATTACTCTAAATTGGCGTCGTGATGGGAATGTCTGTGTATAATAGTTGGGTCGAAAAAAAGGACGTTGCGGGTAAGAATCATGACGCGCGGGTAACTCGAAATTTGGTTCACTTTTCCACGCTGTCATTGTCTATTCATATTTTTGCCCTATTGGTGCTCTGTGCGTCGAAAGGTTACATACGATCATTGTTATTCGTTATCGGATAACACTCGTCTCGATACGTAATAAATTAATTAGGTCACAGTATCTATATCCGTTTTATATCTTACTTTTGGTGCTCTGAGCATCAAAAATTATACAACTATTATTGTCACCGTTTTAACATATCAATTTAGTCGATTACTATCTGTTGATTATTTTCTGTTCACGAATTATAACACAATGGCACGCACGAGATCCAGAAGCATCGGTGTATCGGATGTATCGAGTGTTTGTGGCTCATTCGGCTGCCGCATGACTGTTGAGAACGGC
>LOND01028408.1:4319-14923 GCA_014220965.1 Paragonimus kellicotti | reverse complement strand
GCAACACCAACAACCTGTTTCCGTACGCACACGTACGTCACTCAGGTCAAAAATGCAAAGATTAAACAGCTCGTTCTGGATAGGTCAACATCCACTAAGGTGGATCTGTTATTCAAGTTGTGTGTGGAATGAAACCGTTGTTTATCAAAAACAATTAAAAACGAACACTTGCAGAACTGTATTAGCACTGCATCTGCATCTTATCGGACTGACACATTTCGATTAGAATGACTGTTTTGGATAACATTTACGGTTAAGCAGATATCATCCTATGTACACAAGGATATCCTCCAGTCAGTTAAACGAGGCACACAATATCTCAGATAAGTAGTCAATCGTACATAAACGAGGCTATGATTTAACGAAATTATTTTCAATTTATACATCAGCGGGTGGAAAACTGGCAATTGCGTTTAGAACGAGACAAATATTGATCGGATAAACGCACAAAAAATTCAATCTACTCCAAGGGAGATGGACATCATGATCTCGCCCAGGAACTGGTGACCCATTTAAGCATTGAGAATGGACCATGTTCAAAAAACTGGGCATACGGTTAACGGGCGTATAGCCGTGGGCATTGTGACCAGCGGAATTATTTAATTAAGATGTGATGTTCGTTTTAAATTAAACACTTAACACGCCAACCCTTATCTGCGTACATAGACTTGCTGTGTTTGAACAACGTTATCCCCGCCAAGTGAAATGATCACATGAGTGGATGCGAGCGCCGTCAGAGCACAATCAGAAATGCTGGGCGTGTGCAATCAATTGGTCGATTAATCACAGTGCGCAGTCTGCGATGAGTGTCACGTACTCGGCATGCCAACTGAGCGCTGAATGAGACCATCAACAGTTTGACAAAATCGCGTGGTTGTCATGCCGCAAGGTAGCCACGATCCAGAACGTTCCGTTGACTAAAGTGAATAGGGGTCGTCCGCCCAGTTGGGGTCCCCGTCACTACCCAAATCGCTGTCTACAGACGCTATCGCTGATGACAATATGCGCATTCGATGGCCCATTTGCGTAACCATCATCACTATTTCGTCCGCTCAAGCTTGTTTTTATCAACTTTTGACCATTTGAGGGGACTTACCTTCTTCTAAATTATTCCACGTCACTGGTGAAGTGAGCGGCGGCCCGAGCTACAGTACCTTCTAATCTGGTTTAGGGCCACTGTTAACGAATGAATGAGTTTACGCACAGTCAGGTGCACGCTACGCTACGTGGAACTCCTCAGAGTTCAGTTTACGTAACCGACGTATCACATTTTCTGAAGAATACGGATATGGAAACAAATGGACAGTTCGTGAATGACCACAGATTTATTGAAATAATTCTCTACTTTACCCGCTTAAGGCTGGTAAGAGGTTATTCGTCCTACAGTCTTTCCACGGACTTTTACAAAGGATAGCTGAATTTATGACGTTTTCCGCAGGTGATGTAGGTACGATATTCACCAGAAACTACTATAGTGCGACAAACTTGCTTCTGAGCATGCGCAACGTTCATAAAAACCCGCCTCTCGCTGTACTCGGAACAAAATGTTCTGGTGTTAAC
Source organism: Paragonimus kellicotti (assembly GCA_014220965.1). NCBI lineage: Eukaryota > Metazoa > Platyhelminthes > Trematoda > Plagiorchiida > Troglotrematidae > Paragonimus > Paragonimus kellicotti. The sequence goes on along the minus strand of LOND01028408.1, from coordinate 13,363 downwards.
TGCATTATGTGAACTATACGGTATGTACTGGCCACACTAATCGAGCGATTAGAATCAAACAGATGAGGTAAAATAAGTGAACTAATGCGCAATTAAACGGAACTGAGGAAACGATTTCCGTGTTTTCCGGCGCCTTCAGGTCAACTAACAAAAGGCAACCAGCTTTCACTTTAGTATGCCCAGAAAATCAAATTCCAATAACAAGATACTGTTGGCCTGTTTACACATCAAACAACTACATGCATCTGTAAGAATCATTCGCAGTGAAACTCTACTCTGCTTATTTTCGGAACAGTGCAAATTTCAAGCCAGATCACACGTGATCCAATACACTGCAGCGTATTTTCCGATATTTAACCCTTAAAGAAAATCAACAAATGATGTATAGCGTAAACATCAGCACATGCCAAAAATAGAAGTGACAGGATGAGTGATTCCTAACATTTGAAATCAAACAATATGGGTAGCAGGAAATGAAGACAACGGTCGGGATATTCTAATATCACAGTTAGTTTTGCCACAGAGATCATGACAGTACTAAGTTAGGACAATTTCTGATGATAAGATGAACATGGACGTTTCATTAACGACTCTACGCTGGCTGTTTACAATAGCACCTTGGAATTTCAACTCGTTAGCGCGTACTAAATTCGGTTGTTGGATTGTTCAAGCTATGTAACAGATATCAATGGGTTACTGCTTAGAACTAAAAAGTTAACCAGAGTACACATTAGCATCTAGCAAGAGTCTAATTTGACAGAACAAGAACTGCTTCTCTCATTATTTTCAACCTTACAGAATGGGTTGGAAAACAGGGGTGATATCTATTAATGTTGTCCAGCGCCAACCAGCATGATAAATTCCCACTAAAAATGCCTTCGACATGATACCAAACAATCAGCGGATGAATTGCAACAAACAAAGTCGTCGCACCTTTTCTTTTGTTCAAATTAAAGATATTTACTACGAAATTAGTCTTTCTAAACTAGTAAAAACGCCAACTAGCATATTCGATGCGTTTGTTGTAAGCGCAACGGATGGATTACACTCGGCAACGTTGTAACATACACAAGAGGCCAAACGGCATTGACAACCATCCGCCCCACATTTTCAACATTCTTAGGCATTCCAACGGCGTTGCGTAGTGAAGTAAAGGTGTTATTTGTCTAGGTGACCAGATGCCAAATAAATCGACATCAACAAACTGCGCTCAACCATACAGCGTGAATACCAATCCGACTTTACCACAAGATTCGAATTCGTCGTCACAAATTGATGAAAAACAACCGCCGGTTCAAAGCATTGCCGAAATGAGAATTCAAGTGAAGCGCAACCCCAGGAGTCAAAAATAGCGTTTCGGAAACATAGCAAACATTCCGTTGCAGAATCGACCCAGCATCCACCAAAGTAACCTGCTGATCCATTTGTCGGAGAGTGTGGGCACTAAAAGCGTCAGTGTTTATCAATTACCTCAAGATTGAAGAAATCATAAGTAGAAACGGAGAAGAAAGTGGAAATGAGCCTATCGGAACATTCAAAATCTCCGACAATCCTCGGTTGCATACGTTGCGAGGGGACGCTGGTCCTGTGGCTCTTGACTCAACAGCCTGATCCCTTCTGCTACCTTGACGTTATGGTTAGGATCGCATTGTGGGACCGGGGAACAAAGCTGAGCACCGCTCTGGCCAGTACGTCACACAGGCTGACGAGGAGCATCCGGGCGAAATACTATCACGCTCAACAGCTTATGTCGCACCACTGACTGTGTAGTAGAGACAAGATAATGAAACACGGATGAATGCGTTAAATTTACTTCAAATCGCAGAACTGCTCTCCTCCGACCGCCTAAGTGGTCCACCATAACCGCCGGTCGCATCAGATGAAAAACTTACAGTACTCCCCAATAGCTTGAAACATGGCCGCTGCGAGCATCAACAACCGGAATCGAACACCATTCTCTTATTTACTGGGTCCCCGGAATCGACTGGTTCCTTAGTGCTGGAAGAGTCGGACTGTCATCACAGGCTCAGGGTAGGATTCCATAAGAGAGTCCTATATGCAACTACCTCGAAGTTTAGGTTCTTGAAACAAAAACAGACCCAACTGTGTCAACCAAAACGAAAGAAACTCGTGAAATAAGATTCACAAATGCATACCTTTGCCCACGAAACTAGCGAAACGTCCTCCAGCAATGACCAATCCTTCGACAAGCTGATAGGGCAACGTCACTGCAGAGTGGTCCTTTGCAAGGACTGGGAACTATCAAAGTCGAGGTTTGCATACATCCCAAAAACTACCGCAAAAGATTCTTACTGTGCTCCGTTAAGCTGTTTTACTCAGGCATAGGCAGACGGCATTCATACCGGTACTTATAAGTCTACAGCGATCTCAACTGCAAGCGTCGCTAATCGTGCTAGTGCGTTGGGAATTTTCAGAACCGTGAGTTGTATTCAAGGACACCATTAAGAAGTAAGCTTTATCAGAGAAAACCATAGAATTCCAGGTCGCATCATCTCATCAACAGATCAAACAATCGTCTACTTGGATTGTTGTCGTATGCGAAAGAGCACATAAAACCAAAAAGAATCTAAAAACATCATGTCACAGTTGTAACAGTGAATTACAGATTATACCCTGAATAAAAATATGGAACTCAAGTGGCAAAAATGTGCCATCAACAACGAGGATGGCGAACACAGTGAGACGATCGTACTAAAGGTGCTGCGATTTGTATGAAAACGTAATAATCATCATCATCATGGACAGCAATACATCATTGGTTCACATTGATGCTTAACTGCCACAAAACGCAATGCGATGTTAACGATACATGGAGAGTACGGGAATTAAAGCGAGCTAAGCAGGCTTTACAAAATTACAGAAATGTACAACACAGTCTTTTGATGCGTGAAACCGAAAACCATAGTTGAATCATTAAACCCGGAATACAAACAGATTTACTGCAAAAACGCAACCAGAAAAGTGGATTAAAACAATCGAAAACTAAACAAAATAAGTAAGGAGTGTGGACAGAACTGCATGAACGCGTTGTCACAAGTCACTTTGTGAGGGTAAGGTCGAAAGTGATAAGATTATTGAAAGCAATAGGTAAAACAGAAGATGTGAATGTACATGAATGGGTTACAGTTATGTACACAGAACACGCTTACACAAGCCTGACGTAGTCGTGAGCCTTACGTCAAAGCGTTTCGAATATCCGGATGTCGGATAAGCGGACCGGCAAGGTGACCAAGAACCACGTGGCCGACCATGTAAACGTTGTCATACAAACCGCCCAAATACTCATCAGAGGCTGCCCGGGTCACGTGGCGCGTGTTGCGGATAAATTCACGTTTGGACATTTTATTCTTCACATGAGGACACCACAAATCCACAGACAGCATGATCAACGAGAAGCACAACATGTAGACCTCATCTGCAAGTGATATGGATTGATACAAAATGATAGTATGATGTCAAAACAAAACTGTAATTAAAAGAGTACGCTTACAGAAATCAACGTACGAGTTAGCAGGAGTCGTCATTTCCAAGCCTACCGTCCGGAAGGATTAAACGACATGTTGAGCGCGAACATGGATGTACAGACTAGTCTTCAAGTGAAAACTTGCCATGACGTACAAAAAGACGCTCAACTAAAGTAACTGAACGGTCGGGAGTACCAGAGGTGTAATGTCACTGTTTGTCTGGGACGAGGCAGCGACGCAGCACACAGCCCGTGTGCGAATCTGTATATCACGAGGCGGCAAACAACTTGTGGTGTAAAAATAAGAAACCTTGTTCACTAGTGGCAATCGTGGACAACAGAAATGTACTGCTAGAGTGAGCAAGTGGCAGGATTGATAACATATGAAGGACCCATGAGGTTTCGGAAGTAATTATAAAATAAAACTCGTTGTTTTGTCGAAGAGAGGTTTTCCTACCTGGTTAAACTTATCCAAATATTAAGAATATTTATAAACCAACACTTATGAGATAAAAGTCCCAACAATTTTCAAAGGTTCGTTTTTCAAAAGGGTGTTCCAGACGTAGATAGCTACCTCATAGTAACGCATTTCTCTTTGTTAAGTTTTACTGCAGTGGCTGTGTACTTAAAATATCGAGCAGCAGCAGAGAATAACTAAGTAAACCGACATAGATTGACGTGCCCAATGGTCAACGGAGAAAAGTGGACGACGCAGTCCAAAATAACGCAACAAAAAGCAGACTGGTAAAGGTGAACCTAAAGTGGCTGTAGACTGATCCCGTCCAGTAAGTATGGAAATGTATCAGAATGCAGGCTGAGTTTATTGCAGATGAAGCTTGCAAGAATGAACCGAACAACTCAACGAAATGGCAAATATGGCGGCCACAAGAAGAAATGGAAGAATACGTAAGGAGTTACGTTTTTCAAATATCTCAAACACTTCCTCCCGTCTATATTATTTTTACTTTGGAGAAGACGGATAGGTCCTGAGCTATTCTGCAACCCTGGTGTGGCCGTCAGATCGGCACACCGCGTTAATGTGGGAGGCGATGCAGACCAGAGTTTCCGCTTAATCAGCAGTAAACGTGTCTAAAGGCTAAAGATGAGGAATAAAAAAATAGCTGTGCACTACTAATTATGTACAAGTACTTAGGTAGAGGGATAGGATTTCAAGAGCACACAGCTACCGGCATACTGCTACCTTGACGAGGTGGTCGGGCTTGTGTGCTGTTTTGATCCGGCGGGCTATGCTGACTAGGACTCCGGTCCTTCCAGGTTCAACCCTGTCAGACAGGCCAAAGGGGAGCAGCCAGACGAAAAGCAGTTACACTCATAGGATTGTATGTCGCACTACTGACCGCGTAGGAGTGCTTAGGTAGTGAGGCACGATCCTATGGGCATACAGAAGAACTATTTTAATAGTTCCGGTACTACTGTTTTCCGTACCAGTCCAACGGTTGACTGTAACCACCGGCGATTATCCAATCTATACCATCTTAATAATACACCCAAAACGTTCCACAACGTAATTCGTGTCATCCACGTCACAACTAGATGCCTGCGAATCAGACCGCGACATTACCGGATAGCTGGACCAATCCCGCTGTGCGATGTATGTTGAATCAAACTACTTTGTTCGAGCTGCGTCTACGCGAGTATGGTCCCCAACAAGTAAGTCTAGGTCATCCTGTTGTCTCTACGATCACGACGCTCTGTACAATGTCGCTCCACTCGGGTAGAGAGGGGAGGTCTCCTCTAAACGTCAGTCTCTCTTTCAATGGATGTCGAGCATAACAACCAGCAAGAATCAGAAGTTATAGAGTTCTCGGGCCAGTGTGAATTATTCAGTCCTCGGCACCAGAACGACCCTATCCACTGCACACGATTTTCACTTTACCCTCCAGATGTCTCTGCAGTTAACCAGTAATGTATATGCTCCACGGACAACTCTTACACATTTCTCGGCGGCAATGAATATGCAAGCTCGCACACGCTAGAGTAATGGCGACGTTTAATAGTCCGCATCCAGAATAACATTGGCCGGCGAACATGATCTGGCAAATACTCTCTCAAGTCTGGAGCCTGATGTATGCTACGTGTCGGCAACGCGAGTCTACGATTCTAGCACCGTTATTCACTTGAACTCACTTTTAGGTAACTGCCGATCCAAGCGTTTTTCTCTGTGTTTGTGTCACGAATTATTCGCCTCGTGAGATGCCGTCGGACCAGAACTCGCCACTCTAGATAAGTAGTTCTAGTGGAGTATGGAGAGATCGCACTGATAATGAGGTGGCACAGCAGCAATGCATGGCAACGTGCTTGCCATTCGAACTAAGGGTTCTAGGTGAACACAGTCGTAGTTCTCTCTCACGACGATCCAATCTAATTATCGTTAGTATAAGCACCGCATGCCGCACAGCAAATCGGAAAAGTGCGTCATCTTTAGTTGCAGTGTGATATTAGATTGCGAGCGGGTACACTAACGATGGCTATTCGAATATTACCAGAGATGCATTCTACGACGCCCTCGTCGACCTTCTGAAGCAGACTAAACACTTTGACATCATCATACTGGCTGGCGCCTATAATGCTTGGCTTGATCGTCTTTCTTCAGAGAAGACAAATGGCTGGGAGGTATGTTTGGTGTCCGGGCACAACGCACTGACAATGGCGACAGACTGCTGCAGCTGTGTGCATCCCATGGTCTCTATATTTCGAGCACCGCATTTCAACACAGGAAGAAGCACTGTTACATGGAGACCTCCCTGTGCTTCTCAGCCGTGGACACAACTCGATCATACAGCAGTCAGTTACAGGTGGCGCCACTCTGTTAAGGACTGTCGTGCCTTTTGGAGCAACCACCTGGACTCGGACCATGCTGTTGTGCGTGCCCGTTTTGTTTTGTCGTCTGCTCAGAGATCATACACTCGTAAGATACCTAACTGGTATTCGAGCAGGGAGAGTGTAAAGACCGCTTACTAGGAGGCATTGGTTAATGAATTGCCCCGTTCGAGTTAAGTAAGAGAACCCACCGGGCACTGGAAAAATAATCGCGGTGATTATGAAAGCTTGCTGTGGAGAGGTGTATTCCGAATGAGCTGTGCAGTTGCGACAATCGGATTTCTGTCATATCGGTAAACCTTATGAGCAAGGGTTGCTCGGTTTCACCTGACTGTATGTGATGACGACCGTCGAGACCAAAAGCTTGCGCAGTGACCGTGAGCACCACTTGGTCGAACAGTCAAAAGAGATAGGACGAGCCTTTATATCTGGGAATAGCAGAAGGCTTTTTTCCCTGATCCGTGGTGTAAGTGAGACCGTATGTGAAAAAGTTGGTCAACTTATCACCAGTCAATCGTGCCGATTTAACGGGTGGACTAGGCATTCCGATGAGCACTTTAGCTGACCCTAACCAGACCATGTAGACAACGAGACTCGAACAATCAGTTACTGTGTTCCAGACAACCCTCCGTTGGAAACAGGGGTGGTCTTGGGGTTTAGGTTATTGAAGCGTAACAAGGCTACTGGACCAGATTTACTCTGTCCTCTTTTCAAGGATTATGGAAGAGAAGTTGATAGCAGAACTGACAAAACCTGCAGACGGTTTGGGAAGCTGAAGAGATACCTCGTGACTGGTGCTTACCAACGGTAATTCCCGTTTTCAGAGAAGGCCCAAAGTGACACCACAAATGCTCGTCTCTAGTGACTATTACGTCCACTTTACTCACTGGTCTCATTTTACGTCGGCTCACTAAGCCCAGAGAGAGTCAGATACGTGAAGGATAAGCAGGATTCCGATCCGGTCGAGGATTTTGAAACATCGTACTTTTTGATTTTGTTATGATCTTTTAGACCTAAAGGCTGCTTTCGATTCAGTCGCTCGTAATGTTTTCTGGAGCTGTCTTCTTCGCAAGGGAGTACCAGGGAAATACGGGAATCTGTTGAAACCACTGTATACCCACTCTGCATACAAGGTAAGAGTTTATGGACAACTGCATTGAGTGTTCATCACTTCTAGTGATGTTCGTCGAGGGTGTCCGATTTCCCCCTTCCTGTTCAATTTTGTCATGGACGACATTCTGGAGGGTGCGCTTGAGGAATCCAGTGAACTTGGTGTTGAGCTTCTCCCTGGCGCTAGGTTGACCGACATGGAGTATGCGCATGATATTGTTTTACTTAATCCTTCTACTGAAGACATGCTGAACAAGGTGGTGAGTGACCGGGCTGGTTTGTATGGAATGCGCTTCGCACCTTCAAAGTGCAAAGTGTTACTTCAAGACTGAGGGCATTTCCACTCCTACTTTCTTTATTGCAGATAATCCGCTTGAGACTGTGGACAGTTTCACATACATGAGTAGCACCCTCTTTTCAGCTTGTAATATTGCTGATGAGATATCGGCGAGGATAGCCAAGGCTTCAGTTGCCTTTGCCAAACTGCGTCATTTGTGGCGTCACAAGATGTTCGATTATCGCTAAAAGGCAGTGTATAATGTCTGTATGGTTCTGAAACGTGGCCTGTTCGCAAGGAAGATATCAACAAGCTTGCTGTATTTGACCATCGTTGTCTCCGCCAGTTAGCCCACATTAAGTGGACTGATCGCGTGAGTAATACGGCCGTTCGCCTGCGCGTATTCCGGAACGCTCGGGATGCATGATCAATTGGTGAGCTAATTGCGTTACACGGCGTACGATGGTTGTGTAACGGATTGTGCATGTCAGTTGATCGTTTGCTTTACCGGCTGTAATATACTGAGACCACTGAAAGCTGAGTATTGTCAAGCTTAGTACTAGGAATGAAATCGGTTGACGCCGATGTGCGCTATAACAGAGTAGTCCAGGTACTGAAAACGGTTTACTCTGTGACGCTTTCATCGACACTCTGAAATATAAGCAGTAGTCGGAAGTGGTCGTGCTAAGAGATGGTGTAAATTCTTGAACTGGTTACACTTCCCTCACATGCAAAAGGCTGCGTACTTATGGCGATCAGAAGCAACGTGCTGATACTGATAGACGATCGCCAACATATGCACCTCATGGTCTGTGAGCTTTGAGTGCCATACTTTAGCTCAAAAAGTAGTGTCTTACGAAAGCAGCCTGGTGACCTTAACACGGACACCAATCAGTCACGATGGCATTTGGTAGATTGTTTCATTTTGGGAAGCCATCTCAATTTCTCCTATACTGTTGTTCGTGCCTGTCGCTAACATTCGCTCATCTTCATCGTCCTCAATGGAAATAACAAATCAGTGGTTCTCGCTGACGCTAACCTGCTGATAACCATTAAAAAAATAAGCCAAACCCTTGTCAAGAAAAAGAAAGACGTGTAACGTGTAACGCAATTAGCTCATTAATTGATCATGCATCCCGAGCGTTCCGGAATACGCGCAGGCGAACGGCGTGTTACTCATGCGATCAGTCCACTTGATGTAGACTAACTGGCGGAGACAACGATGATCAAACACTGCAAGCTTGTTGACATCCTCTCTGCGTACAGGCCACGTTTCAGAACCATACAGACATTATACACTGCCTTTTAGCGATAATCGAACATCTTGTGACG
>LOND01028406.1:17047-41446 GCA_014220965.1 Paragonimus kellicotti | reverse complement strand
TAGCAGTTATCAATACAACGTGATGATGTGTTCTGTCGGAGATATCAGATGATCATTTCACCACCGCTGGGAAGGGTTGTATTGGACATCTTGAGCAAAGGGCACTTGGCTGTGGAGGGGGAAGTTGGCTCGATAGATGGCCAGTTATAAATTCGGATATCAAGAGTATTGCAATAAGCAGCGATTTCTGTCTCCACAAAACAAAAATGGAGTCAAAGAATTGGACATCCTGGCCAGACGGTTACCTGCCATAGCAACGTGTGCATGCAGACTGTTGTGGACCACTTCTTGATAAATATTACGCTCTGGTTTTCATTGATTCGTACTCACGGGGGCCAAGAATTTTTGTGGCAGCGTTACCTTCTATATAATTTACCATGCAAACATTTCGTAAATGTTCCAGTCGAGAAGGAATTCCGCTGGTCTTGATAGACGGAGCACACTTGTTCCGCTTAAATGATACAGTAGCTTGACAGCATCGGGTGTCGTCACTTGTGCACAGCTCCTCGGCATCCGTTTTCCAACGGTGTCGGAGAATTTGGCGAAAACGCGCCAAAATGCTGTGAGTTACATTAATCTTGAAACAATTGCTGAATTGGATATATCCCTCGATAAATTTCTGCTTCAGTTTCGGGACGCAGCACAACGAAGCAGAGCCCAGCAATGCCGAGTAAATCCAGGCGCTTGAGCATCGTTTGGACGTATGGATTCAAAGAGTATTATATATCTTTGTTAAAACGATCTGCCACCTGCCAAAGTACTGATCACTTGCATGGCAGGCAGTACAATGGTAAGAATTACTGACCTACGCGATGTTTCGATTCACTAGAAACACGCTGACCAGATTCAGTTACGAAGCATTCAGAAAAAGATAGTGGATGCAACAGTGTCGTATACTTGAAGAGTTCAATGCGGCGAGGAGATCAACACGGTTAGCAAACATGGATGCAGAGGCTTCTCGAGTTCCATACTTTGATTCTTACTTATGACACTTGTACTTAAGACAGTTTAGCCTAGCTGCATTCTGTGTGGTCAGAATTTGTTCTGGATTTGCAGCTGTGCTCACGTACCGTTCATGGATAAACGTTGATTGTCTTTCTACCTTCATAGTTAAATACACCAGTGGTCTGGAGTGGTGAATTGCGGGGCTTACACGTAGTGTTTGCTGTGAATTCAGTGCAGAAAAACTCGGGATTCATTTTAAACTTTTGGCAAGGCCGTGATTTTAGTAAAACCGACCTTTACAACACCTTTGTTGTGATTGCGCCATATAATGTACCCAACATACTTAAGTTCAGTCTGCTCTGGATGATGTTGGACTTTTCAATGTAATCCGACGCTTGCTTTTATTTTTAGACATTTCCATTTGCTGCGACGTCAGGGACACTGCTGGAATAAGGTTGCTGGTGGTGCCACAGATATCCTTATGGATATCCTGCTAGTGCTGATCTAGGCTGAGTGTGCTAGGCCGTTCTACCTTTCTCAGCCGTGTCATTCTTGAGAAGTTTGCCTTGTGGCAGGCCCACATTTTTGAGTATTTTGTCTAGTTACGTATACGTAGCAAAATTTACTTATCCCTTACATCACTTTTATTGGTAAGAAAGTAATGAAAGCAACTCTTGACCTACTGGCCACCCAATATGACCTTAGACGTTCGAAAATGATCCAGCCTCAATTATTGCCCCGATGAACTCCCCACCGAAGAATGATGGTTCGTGAATCTTAACTCCGAATGGTCAGTCTCCCACTGTTAAATTTCGGGTGTAAATTAAGGACGCGAAGTGTTAGGCACGGCCTTATCGGTTTCCCTGTATGAAAATGGCTATCTCTGAATCATAATCAATCGAGTAATTACAGTTTTGGGTAAGATTAACCACTTAAATTGATTTTGACAGATCCGGAGGCTCCATGCACGGATAAATGGGATCTGTTGATACGAACTTAGATGAAGAGTTGCACCATCTTCACCTGTGAGACAGTCATACCAAGGATGTACAAATTGCGATCGCTATTTCCTTCTTAAATCAGGTCTCTGTGTTGTCTCCTGTAAATTGGTTTCGTTGAGTACAAAGGTTTTTAAGTTCGTCCAATTTGCTGGATATTGATGCCACGTTGGTTTAAAAACAACAGTACAGTGCAGTTTCACTACCCACAGGGAGTAGGTGAATCTGCTTGGAAAATTTCAGTGAGTGCGAACAACTTAGTCGACGTGTTACAGTGCTCTTTGAGGCTGTCATTCCTTATTGGAATGTCGGAGTTTCTTAAAGTTCATGGGCCGGCTTCGACCTGTGCGTTGAGGTCACTGGGCATTCTCAGAGACAGCTGCATTAAGTTTCTTGCTGGTATACAATTGTCTTCACTCAGATCCAGCGTTTCATTGTCTTTCAGTTGGACACGTGGCCCTTATATGTAACCGTGAACTAGCAGCAGGCTTGTACGCCTATTCCTCCAATCCTATCATTAAAAAGGGTAATCACAGTAGTCAGGGCGCGCTTATCAAAGCTAGTTACGCCTACCGAGACAGGCGACACCTCAATGTCTGTCAAGTCACTGAGGCCAGCGAATGATGCTGAACGTATCCATTGGTTTAGATCATTCAGTACCTTACTAAGGACAAGAGAACTTTTTAAACTATTCATTATGTGTACTACTGCGCTTGCGTCAAACAACATATTGTACCTCAGATGACGGCTGCAAACAAGCGTATTTGTGTTGGTCGGGGTGTACCATGTGTGTTATTATTCTTGCTTTGGTTGACTTTTTGCGACATCTCATCATCATCATGATTGTTGGCTTCTCGAAGTCAGCCATCAAAGGAGAAAATTCACAGACAGGCGCGGTATGATAGGGTGTCTTGAATCAGAGGTTCATCAGTGTCTTCGAAGTCTTTCTGGTAGGGAATCAGGATGACCCTTAGCTAGATGGTCAAATGTCGGCATAACATTTGGGCTAGTGGGGTTTTCATGGGTATGCACATTATTTTGGGACTGTTATTACAATTTACCTGTTGAGAACGATCTAACCTAATTAATAAAACTTTTAAAACCTGATTACCACATTAGGAGCTGTGTTAAATCAATTTTGCACTCATCGTAAAACCCTTGGTTTACAATTCGGATTTGTGTTGACCGATAAAGGACTGTCTCGCAAAGAGGAGTAAATGTTCCAAATCGAAGCTCAAGTTTGGTGCTTCTCTTTCAGTGGGACGACAAAATTTTTGTTTAAACGTCATCTGCTTTTCAACCGGATGGGATCGAGTTTCTTTTCGCACGTATGTGCGCACTTTTACATTCTGCATAGATTACTGTCGTGAAACTGCTGCTGTCATCTTTCGAAAACGTTTTTGTCTATAGTATGCACGGAATGCGAAAAAAGTCTGTTTTAGCAGCCAACGCTTGAGCTCTAGTTTGGATGGACAACTCGGCTGCTGAGTCAAGTGAAACTAATCGACTATCTTGGCTGCACGTTGGACATAATAACCCGGTTGTGCATTCTCTTATCATGTTATGTAACGTCCTTTTGCTCACCTAACCTAGCTTCATGCATTCTATGATAAATAAAACGCAAACATTTTGGTGTCAGCTGTTGAACAAATGTCGTTTAAGACTTTTGTCTTTTGCTTTTGTGACATGGATCGTATCCAGGTTGTTGATGTACTTATACTCTGTGTACATAACTACACTGGGCTGAGAACTAATTGTCTTGCCCAACCAAGGGATGTAAATTCTGCGTATTGAGAGACGATCAAGGGTCTGGTTACGCTGTTCCTAATTTAGAGTGCTTTTTCGAATCTTGTCCGCCGGAAATTGTGAGCCTGCTTACGCTTATCAACTGGTTGCTGTCCTAAGACTATGCACGCTCGGACTTCAGAATCTTGCAAGCTCTACCACTGTCGTTCATTTTGTGTTTGATTCTCGTGTTTTCTAACTAGCACAACAGAGAATAACCGTAATTTCGTGGTGACCAGATTTCTTAAATTGTTTATGGATCGGCTCCCCACTGGTTTCACTATGATACAATGTCAGCCTGAAACTCGAGTTTGTCTATTGGGCAGCACTCGAATATTTTCATCTCCTAACTGGTTCTTACTACGGCATTTAAATTGACAATCACATGTATCATGTTCGCACATGTCGTGTTCTGTTTTTTTTTGATTTGCCTCGACTCGTCCTCATATTACATCATTCCGACTCCCTACATAGCTGTCACTTGCAGGCCAGTTCTCGCACCAGTAGCCCAACCCGGTCTGTTTGCGTGCCATCATGTGACCAGTACCGGTATACCTAACGAGGTGAAAACATTCATCGATCGGTTTCTTGTGCACCTTTGGAATTGCAGATTTGTGCGCAGTTAAGGTGCACTTCTCGGTGACCTTTGAGGGATTTTTCGTTGCATTGGTTACAGAGTTTCTGATACGGTTGACACGTGCTTTACGCCTAAGGATTATCTGTAATTTTTCATTAGGTGGGATGCAAATGTACGGCAAACCTCCGTGGCATTTGTTAGTGGCCGCATGCGCCAGGTGTTCACCGATCTTAACGGTAAACATAATTTGTGATCAGTCTGATGAAACATCATATGCTAAGTGCGAAATTTCTGTCTCATCTGTTTCCGTTTCACTTTTCACGATATCCTTGTACGTGCAACACCAATGTATCTTGTTTAATTCAACAGTATAGATGCTAAATGTACATTGTCTGATGGCTGTAGCCAATATATTCGGACTCTCCAAGGTTCGAGAAGCTACTTTGCTGTTCGAACTTTAAAACTAGGCTTGTAGAACGAAGCGGAATCGATTTTCTCATTGACTGTTTTGAGGGAAATTGGTATCCCAAAAGCTGCAAAGAAACTATGTTCGTCTGGAAACTGTCTCAGGTGCCGCACCCTATACTGGATGCACAGTTTGTTTGCACAGTATTGAAATCTTATGGAGTGCAATCCAGCTCTTACACTTTCTGGACTAATTAACTGAGCAACAGCGCAATGATGTCAGCGTTTACATGGAGCCATTCATTACTGGGGAAATGTGCAAACGATTGCCGAAATTAGTGCTTAGTCACATTGTTAATACGTCAAAACAGCAAGAAGACAAAAATTGCGGGATGTTAACATTTCGATTTATCTCGTCAGCCGCATACTAAATACAAACAGAATATATAACAAAGGCGCGTGGCAACAATAGTTGAACAGAGTGAATTTTGGGTCAAAAGGCCGTTACCAGAGGGAGGTGGACGGTGTGAACCATCAATTTTTGCGCACACAACACTGGCTTTCTTTGTTTGATCAGTACAGCTTCACTGATGGCCAGAATTTTGGGGTTTGGGTGCCGTAGCAACACAGTGAACGACCTGGTTGGGTTGACGTTGTGACCTGTCTTCCAAAATGTGCTTCGCAATTGACGACGCCGGGTTTCGCGTTCGGTTGCTCCTTTGACTGTCCGTTCGCTCAGCAGATTGAATCAACCATTTTGGGAGGTGTTCGGCTATACGTTGACGCAAACACCGGTCCGTTCTGCCGATATAACTGTCATTGCAACTGCAAGTGAACTGATAAACGACATGTGAGACAGAATAGTTAGGTGTGTCACGTCTAGCGTTTCCATAACTAACTCCCCGAGTTGATGATAAGAGGCGCAATTCAGCTGCAGGGTATGTGCGATTCACAGCTGATTGAAGCTGATGACGCAACTACAATTCAGGGGAGACTATTTGTCCACTATACTGCGTCATCAGCTTCAATCAGCTGTGAATCGCACATACCCTGCAGCTGAATTGCGCCTCTTATCATGTTCAATCTCGGGAGTTAGTTATTGGAACCGCTAGATCGTGACCAGCACCCTAACTATCTTGTTCTCGACATGTCGTTTATCAGTTCACTTGCAGTTGCAATGACAGTTATATCGGCAGAACGGACCGGTGTTTGCGTCAACGTATAGCCGAACACCTCCCAAAATGATTGATTCAATCTGCTGATCGCTCGAATGCGGACAGTGCTGAAAGCTAGCAACGCGCTTAACTGCGAGAAACCGCGCCGTCCGTTCTGAGTTTCATGCGTGAAGGTCATCTTTTGGAACTGAGGTCTCGACGAACGTTTCAACTCTCAGACCAGGTCCGTTTGCACTGTGTTGCTACGGCACCCCAACCCAAGTTAATTCTGGGCAGGTCTATGTGAAGCTGTACTTTGACCACAACAAAGTAAAAGTCAGTGGTTGTGTGCCCCGCAGTCAAATTAATGGTTCATCACGTCGCACCTCCCCTGGTAACGCCTTGTTGACTGCCAAATTCACCTCTATCAACTAATTGTTGCCACTCGTCTTTGTTATATATTCTGTTTGTATTTAGTATGCGGCTGACGAGATAAATCGAAATGTTAACATCCCGCAATGTTTGTCTTCTTGCTGTTTTGACGAATTGGATCAAGGGAACTCAGTGCTTTAAACATTGTTAATAGTTTGTTACCTGTTGGGCTTGTCATTGTTGCACTTGAAGTTCCGGCGCTCCGTTCACTTTTGTTGTCAGTATCGTACAAGTTAGAGACTGAGATACCATATGAATATGTCACTCCCAAGACCGTTGGGCCACTCCTATATTAATTACTTACTAGACTTAATCGACTGCTGCGAACAATATCATAATCATACTCAATTCATGAAAGTTCTTTGGTTTTTGGGAACATTGAGAGGTTTCTATAAACTTAACTGTATTCATACAAAACCTGGAGAGAGATATAAGCATGACGATTATAAACAGAAACGTCTCTGCTGACAGGATGTCAGACATTCTCTCGGATGGCAACAAGGTTGACAAGTTGGACACCGTGAAGAACAAGATGATTCTGATCGACGTTTAAATGGCAGATAAGCTTCGACCACCTTTATAACAAAAAGGACTGAGTGAACCACAGTGCGAGTGATAAACATTCAGGCTCCATAGTAGCCTGTTAAAAAAGCCAACAAGAGCGCAACGACCAAGCTGTTCGTTAAAATCTATCCTTGATAGACAAGTCACTTCGCCATGTGACAACGAACGAGTTATCAGAATAGTGACGCAACTTGACCGGATTTGCGCTTACATGGCAAATTTGATTTAGTTATCGATATCGAGAATCATGGTATATGCAGTCAGAGAGGCTATTTCTTTTTTTCGCAAACGTACCCGTGCTAGAGATACTTACTTTCAGTTGGAAACCTATGCAATCAGACATTTGGTTTTATATATCAATAACAATACCGAATGAACTTCTGCGTTTTACCCGCATCGGTTTGTGTCGTGTTGGGTAGGCCAACTGTATGTTGGTGTAATTTGTTTCCATCGGACCCAATAATAGCCGGACTTCTATAACGAATCGAGACGTGAACAACTACGTCGTTCGTATGAAACGACGTGTTTCTATTGACGAATGTAGGCATTAATTCTATCTCGTTGAATTATATAGACTATCCTCTCGATTTTACTCACCCAAGTCGTTGCCTTACATTCACTTCCCAAATCACGGTGTAATGTGTACCATAGGATATACAAACGGTTTCGTGCTGTTCAAAGCGTTACCGTGTTTGCTGTCTTACCAGTCGTACAATAAAAGTGCATTCTGCAAACACATTAGATCATGACTCAAAGATAACCAGCGATGCATAGCGAGCGAATGGTCATATTGACCAAGTTATCTTTATTGTGTAGTCAACAGGTAGCGTGATCAACTCTCCAGGATGGAGAATAATGCCGCGTTCGTGTTTACTGGCCGTGAGCGTTATCGTAACAAACAGACTTGGTTGTGGACTTTGTCAGACGCACATTCCCGGCAATACCATTGTGCACACACCTTTAATGATGTTGAACCTAAGAAACAAATCGATTGTCCTCAAACGACTCATTCTTGCGTTTTTGTTCCTAGACTATTGGTGGAACGTTTAGGTGTTTGTTGAAGTGGGTCAGAGGACATCAGTGTAATGGCTTGAGTCGGGCTGATTAACAGGTTAGTTTTTACGCGTCTCGCTGAGGAGTCCTTGATAAGGTTTGCATGTAGCCTACAAGGTGCTCACAATGAACTCCAACTTACTTCCTTGTTGGTCGTCGTTCGAGTCTAATTGCAGTTATCTTATTTCTATACAAAGTTTAGCCAGCCTCTTCGAAAAGGGGCGTTTGGCTCCAGTTTCGCACTTGCTAGAGTTCGCCCATATTGCATGTAAATTAAACATCATTCCACAATTGATCGCAGCTGTCGCATTCCCATAGACTTTCCAGTCGGCCCCTTTCGAAAAGAAGCACTAGACTCGAGTTTCGTTCTCATTAGAGCTCGTCAGTAGTGCATATCTTTGCCACAGTAATCAAATACCGCTCAACAAGTCAATGATTTCTGTGATTTCAACTTGGAGAGAAGTCCTAGTCGAGGGGTCATCGATTGGAGTTAACAGACAGTAACTGTGTCTCCTCTCGAGGCGATCGGGCAACCTGATCATTACTCAAGCAAAAGTGGTTGAGCGTTTGCATATGATAATTCGGTCGTGCTTAATGTGAGGTCAATGGCGCAGTGGTCAACACGGTTGCCTCATGAAAGCGTGGTCAGGAGTTCTAGTCCCGGCAGTGGCAAGGATATGCACTACTGACGAGCTCTAATGAGAGCGAAACTCGAGTCTAGTGCTTCTTTTCGAAAGGGGCCGACTGGAAAGTCTATGGGAATGCGACAGCTGCGATCAGTTGTGGGTGATGTTCAATTTACATGAAAACCAAAATCCCCTACCACCCATCAGTAGTGTTGCATGTCCTTGTTACGGTCGGATTTGGACTCCAGACATACATTCATAAGAGAAATCTGTTGACCTATGCGCCATTGATTTCACATTAGGTAAGACCGAATGATCATATGTGAACGCTCAATTACATTCACCTGTGAGTAATGCCCTGATCGCCCGGAGAGGCGACACTAACTCCGGTTAGTCCGATTCAAATGTGGATGATGTTTGACAGAAATAAGTAAATCTCCAACTCTTCCCAGTTTAGCCGAACAGCAGATACTAATCGCGGCATAGTTGATTCTATTTGATTGCCTAATCCGATTGTACGCTCATACAATTAATTTGCACAAGCGATGTCAAACATCATGTCATGAACATCCATTTGCACTCCAAAATTTTATATTCAACTCTGACTCGAAACCACTTGTCATCATTGCCGAAGATTTGCCTTTGGGGTGATTGGACTATGACTGATTGAGTCTTTTTCCCGACTGGCACAAACCAGTAACACTCTACTTTATGTGTTTTCGCCCTTTTGTTTGTCGTTCCTTGTTCGGTAAACATATAATTGTATTGGTCTGGTAAATGAATAGTCGGAAGTAACTGTTTGTCATCGTTTATCCTGACAATGAAATCCCTGACACGATTTAATTTCAGTGTGACTACAGCACATACAGTGCAACCGGTTTATATCGAAAAGCCGTCAACAGCGATCTCCTTAGACTTATTCCAACTTTCCATGTACACAGAACTAGTGAAGAAAACCGAAGCAATGTACTACCCTAATCGTCTCGTCTGGTTCTCGCACTGTGTGTGAAGGAATTTTAGTTATAAATCAGCCTGCTATCGTTTAGTTAGTAGTGAAACTATTGTGGTCCTACAACTCGCTACTTTTCAGCGACAAATTAAATCGGCCTCTGAATCTCACCATTTATTGTAATTTTCGTCCAGTCATTTCTTGAAAACCGGTTGATTTTAATCCTGTGTAATTCCTTCATCACAGTATTTACCATGAGGCTTAAAACTGCAGTTAAACTGTTATGAGAAGGATGGTTTGCGAGTAATCGTATATGTTGCGAATGAATCGAGTATTTGTTCACACTAGATGAGCCTGATAGAGTGCTACTTGTTTGCTAAGCGAAGCATTCAGAATTAACTTGTTCGGTAGAAATAAATCGTTCATACTGTATTGGCGATGTTGTATTACGCTATTTCTTTTTCGTGGCACCAAGCTGAGATTCTCGAAAAGAATCGATGCAGTCGCATATAACCATAAGGGTGCAATGCGTCTATCAAAGTTGTAGTGGAGCTCCATTGTTGAAAATGGCCGATATACTTTCGCCCAATCATCCGTTTACACTTGTTCGTCATACCAACTGCTGGTGGTCTGGCCAGATCGGATCAGCAAGTTTCTGACTGGCAGGTTGTCAGAATGGTCACATTTCTAGTTAACATGACATTCATTTTGTTCATGTACTCACTGGAAGAAATCCAGTGTACGGTCTCATAACTCGTGATCTAGTGCATACATCCTTAAAAAACCTAGCCTTATTTAAACTCAGACAGTCTGTACTGTGATAATACTGAACTGCTTCGGAGTGGTAATCATATTATCACGCGTCTTCGTACGTAAGTTTCAATAGGAAGCTCCAAAAATATACTCTTGAAATACAACAGAATTTTTTCACGGTTTGACACATTATAAACGCATTCTGTTTGCATGTCGCTCGCAATCACAAAGAGTGATAGCTAAAAGTAATTCTTGAACCTGACGAGCAATTACAGAAGGTGTATACTTTTATCATTGTTTTACTTTCATTTCGAACACAGTTAGAATAATACGCTGTATATTATCAGGTTAAGTCACGAGGTGCGTCCATAGACTGTTTTAAGTTATTGATTAAATGACATTCCTTTGTGCCCATTCTTTGTTGTAATTAAACTTCACTTGGATTTTACTTTTTGGTTGGTATTCGATCGCTTTCATTTATGTATAGACACGTGATTTCAACTTCATTTTTATCTCTATTCTCGTTCCTGGAGATATACAGAAACTTTTTACAAAACGAACCTTGTTACAGTAAAGGCTTTAATACGTGGATGCTGTAAATTATGGGGACTGTTTCCAGCCAGTAGTATTTAAAACCAAATATTTTCCAGGTATAAAATTGTCACGTTCGCCCCAACACAACCGAATAGTGAAAATATGAAAACCGATAGTTTTATTGTCAAATGTTTGCTCAGTGATCCTAGTGTATGTTGTTTTCATTACACTAAGGCCTTTTCATTAGTAATCACGTGAGTGATAGCAAGTTTTGCAACGTTATCTATAAAAGCAGCACAACTGGCTTAACGTTTCATGTTGAGATGTTCGATCTTTCATTAGTGATAATTAAGTCGGAATTGTTATCCCCTCGGTTTCTAATCGTATGAATACCGTTTGAAACGAAAAGATGAAAATGCATATTTTTGTTTTGGATTCACCTCGTTTATTGAATCTGTATTGTCTGCTATAATGCCAGTCGTCCTCCTTCGTTATGATTGTGTAGTATGGCATTCGGAGTGGCGTGCTTTTCGTAATTGCCGCACTTCATTTGTAGCGTACGCCGAAATTTAACAGTGTTTTACAGTTAACCTGCAGAGGGCATGTATTCAATGTGGTCCTGGGACGGTTTGAGAATGGTATTTTTGCAACACTTGGTCTTAGTCACTACCAGAAAAGTGATGGATAGCTGTATAGATGTTTACTTGTCTCATCAATCTCACACACACTGGAAATGTGGACTCAACTAGTGAGCAACTTTCAGAATAGTTGTGATACTTTCTCACAGATCGTCGGTTCGATTTCCTGGTATCTGCAGTGCTGATACGATCAAATAAGGTTGAAGTGAAGTAAGTGCACTTAATGATGCGGGCAGTGAAAGCCGTAAGGAAGCTGTCTTGCTGATGACGCCTTACTTTCACTTACAGCTCGGTTGTTTGTTTGCAAGGTGTAGGCGCCTTGATGTTGTATGTTTGAATATAGACGTAGCTATTTTTAGTAGTTAGGTCCACTTCCCCTCCCCTCCTCTTTTTTCCTTTCTTCCTATGTAGTTTTTCTTCTTCGTGGTTGTGTGGCAGTTAAGCATCAGTGTGAACCACTGATGTATTGCTGTCTATGATGATGATGTTTACGAACTTATGTCCACGATTCTCAATGCCAAAAAACAAGGAGATTTGCCCGTATATACATTCAACAAAGAGTGAAATAAAGCAGTGGTGGTTCCACCTGTCCTTTGTCGCATTGTGGACACGAGTGTTTATTCACTTTGTTTTGTTGCGTTTTCTTTTGAAGCGTGCTGCTAGTGTTTGACAGATTCATATAACACGGTAAGTTGTGTGTTTGATGGTCAAACTTCGACGGAAATCCTATCAATTTGTTGAATGTTGTCGCTTGCCAGTTACTTTCACCCGGTGAAACCTGATCACATATCCCACTAGATGAGAAACAGATGCAGAAGCGACATTTTTAAAGAGCTGATAAGATCCTATTCGTACGGCTGTTGCAAATTTCGGCGGTTCATCGCGTATTATTTATTTTACCGCAATTTCTGGGATATCTAAGCCTGAGAGGCAGGCTGAGCTTCTGCGCGTCTTTTTCAAGAGTTCTTGGTCATCTACGCCGTTCTACGGACATCACTAAGTCTGGAAGACGAGATTAAACAACTTGCAAATAAAGTTTCCCGTCCTGGAGTTTATATTACTTAGAATTTTGGTGCTTAGTAGATCGGGAACCCTCCGAATCACTCCGAAACTCAGTGGAACATCTCAACGTGGTGGTAAGGTATCGCCGAGATCCTCAGCGAATGGATCACGATATAGAACGAGTCACTAGCGCTTGAAATCGACCCAACCGATGAGAAATAACAGGCATTAATCCACGACAGAAAACTTCGAGCAAATGCGCGGAACCAGGCAGAAGTGCACAAGACGTTTAAGTGAAAACCTTGCTACGTTGTTGACCGGAATCCCGGTTCATAAATGCGAGCGCACAAGCTGCGTGATAACATGCGAACTGGACAGCAAAGATTTTGCTGTATTGAACGAATTTTCACTACAGTAGTTCCCACAGATGCGCCTCAAATCTGAAAGTAATAATAATTTCATTTACGAACATCAGAAGTAACTTGTGGTGTAGTTTGTGTCCATACAAACAGATAATAGTACATTTACACTACGTGCTCTAACATACTTATTACTTAACCTGTCCAACCCTCCCGGTTATGTTATAAAGTGAATAAAGCCACCATTGAGGTAAATTCGTTTTCTCCCTCTAGCACCCTTCGTTTGAGCAAACTGTACTACATCCTAGACACAAAAATTCTCTTTCTTTACAACAGTGGAGAAATCTTTACGACCGGATCGATTCGATGTGGACCCGCTCGCAGCCGATGTTGCGAAACAGTGGGAATACTGGTTCAGGACATTTTCCTTCTTCCTCGGTTCTGTCGGACCCGAAAATCCATTCTGGCTGCTCACTTTGTTCAATCATATTTCCGTCTCAGTATATGTATCCATATCCGACTGCAAAACTTGTAAAGACGCTGCCGAAATGCTCCGGAATATTGATATCCAGCTTCGTAACGAAATTTACGTCCACATCGTGTTGGCAACATGTAAACAGGACTCCGGTGAAAATCTCGATCAGTTTGTCCGTCGGCTTAAATCGTTGGTCAATTGGTGCATATTCAAGACGGTGAAGGCTTGACGTGACACTATGTGCCCCATTTATTTCTAGAGTTCAGTCACCACACATACGCCAGAGATTGTTAGAACAACGTACATTAACATTTCAGACCACCTTCGACCAGGCACGATCACTGGAAACGGCGTTTCAGCAATCTCAGACATACAACAATCTTTCGGCAACTTTCGGTTCCGCTACATTTTACGGGGTTGTTCTTTACAGAACAGACTTCTGATCAGATGATTACGATTGCTGTCTCTGTATCCAAAGGTTTGTTTTGTGGATATCTTGAACATCAGCATTCTAGATGTCACACACACGAAGCTACTTGCGATGGCTATAGTAAGAAAGGGCATTTTCAGATGGTTTGCATCCTGCAAACATAAGCAGCGGGCCCTTCTACTCAACCGTAATATCATAGCTGGTCGTGGCTTCAGCTGCACAAATGTTTTATATATGCTGTTACTCGACTCGTTGTTTACAAACAAATCTGCATGCTCTGATCGACAGGCAGAGTAGTGACAACTATGTCTCTTCATCCGCTGTTCACAAGTATAGGTGGGATGCCTTGGAATCTGAGCGTCCCATCACAATGGCCAACCACTGATTTCACCAGTTACCACGAACAATATTGGTTTTTCTTTCAATTTTCGGCTTCAGAAGGAATGTGTAACGAACATTTTCACATCTCTCCCTTCCGAATCTTTATGCGGATGTCTCTCACTGGCCATGATTTTTTGAAACTTCACAAATGTGTCGATATCCCTTTTGGTGGATCAGAACCACCTCTCTCACTTGTAGTTTATCTTATCTCGGTGTTCCGTCGCCGCTTTTGTTTGAAAATCTCTCATCCGATTGCAAACCTATTGCAACAAAATCCCGGCGTTGTTCTCAGGACAACGAAGGATTCATGCAAACCGAAATCGATTGGAGTGCGTCCAAAAAGGATGATTAAGCCATCTAACTCCCCATGGCATGCCAAAATCCCCGTTACCTTCAACCAACGTCAAATAAACGATCAACCGGTTTACCTTTCTTATTCTATTCCAAAAATTGATGAACTAGTCGAAAAAGACACAATGGTGAGATATTTAGCACCACCTTAAATCTGAAACCACCACATCACCAGATACCATTAACGAATGAAGACAAGTCGTATAGTGCATCTGAGGCTTGCGGGAATCTGTATCAATTTCGTCTTATTCCGTTTGGCGTCACTAATCGAGGGTCATGTTTCCAGCGTATAATCGATGAGTTACTAATGAACGCTGAGCTTCCAGACACATTTACGTTACGATATACCAGAAAACTGTCGATGAACATGCTAAGGGTATGCCTAACTTCAAGAAAATGGTCGAAGTCTCTGAAATCTTTTTCAACGATTCCAAAAGCGTGATTTCTTCTAGGTGAATTAAGTTACCGGAATATGAGATGTCTCATGGAGTGATTAAGCCAGATCTTGAACTTCTTCGAAATCTAGCTTCGTCCAAAAATTTCGGATCAGAGCAGAGAGTTGTCGGAATTTCTTTCGATTACTCCCAATAGATCGCCCAGTTTCCTGACAAAATACTTCTTTGGTACAGAACGGAGTATTCCCGGTAACAACTGAAACTCTAGCCATCTTTAAAAGTCTGAAGAAAAAAAAAGAATTAGAACATGTAGTTGTCATTACATGTGATCCGGTGGGTTCTCTGATAACTGAAACGAAGGCTTTTGATGTTCCCATTGCTGCCGCACTTAATCAAAACGGCAAACCGGTTGCCTTCTTTTCTCAAACATTCTCTAACAGTGAGAAGCACCACTCCTTCAGTTGAGAAAGAAACTTACGCTATAGATAGAAACCATTTGGAAGTGGAGCCACTAGCTTTCTGGACGACACTTTCGATTGTCAACTGATCAGCGGTCAGTCGTATTTATTTCCGATCAAACACAGAAAAGAAAAGTAAAAAACGACAAAATCATGCGCTGGAGGATCGAGCTCTCTTTATCGGTATGACCTCATTTGCCATCCCGAGAAAGACACCCAAGCTGATGATACCTTTACTTGCAGTTATTGTGGCTCTTCACAACCGGGTCCCGATTTGAAATTTCTACATGAATCATTGTGCCATCCTGATGTTGTTCGGTTGATGCATTTTGTGCGCTCTCGTAATCTTCCATTCTCTGTAGACGAGGTACGTAGTGTTATCAACAAGTGTGTTACTTGTCGTGAATAGAAATCCCGTTTTTATCTTCCTTCCATCAAGCTCATGAAAGCAACCTAAACTTTTGAGAGGCTGAGTACAGACTCTAATGGACCGCTATCATTAGTGAGTCGCAATCGTTATCGCCTTACTGTAATCGATGAGTACTCTCGTTTTCCCTTTGCTTTCGCTTGTTTCGACACGACTTCTCAAACAATCATGCATTTTCTGTGCCATTTGTTTTCTATCTTCGGATCACCACCGCAAATGCACAGCGATAGATGAGCATCTTTCTCATCAGCAGATCTTCGAACATTTCGTGTGAAAAAGAGCGTAGCATCTATTCGTACCATTGCTCACAATCTATAGGATAATGGATAAATCAAGCGCCTCCGTTCTGTGGCGTGTCATTACACCTTCCTTTAGGCCACAAGGCTTTCATGCTGCAAAATGGGAGTCCGTGTTATTTGCTATCTGTCATTCTACCAGATTTTTGCTCTATACCGTGACCAGTGTTACTCCGCATGAGCGAATATTCGTCTATATTCGTAGATCAACCTCCGGTACAACCCTACTAACTTGGCTCACTGAACCTGATCCAGTTCTTCGGAAATAGGTCTGCCAACCCAAATTCGACCCATTGGTGGAAAAAGCAGAGTGACTGGAATGTAATCAACAATGGTTCGTACGCTTTACCAACGGACCTGAAGATGCCGTTGCTCTTCGTGATTTGGCACCGAAAAGAAAAAATTCCAACCACTCTGATAAACTTCCCACTCTATAAGTTGTTCTCATAAATGATTAACAGGAACCCTGGCATACAGACACAAATGATGGATCCAATGTGTTGTCTAACAATAATCCTGCTTACTCTGATAATTTACCTTATATCACAGAAAGACAGCAACGTGTACGTGATTTTGCATATATTCCAAATGCTGTATCCTGTTATCCGAGGGATGGTGAATGTGGTGTAATTTGTGTCTATACAAACTGATAGTATTACATTTACATTACGTGCTCTAACCTATTTATTACTTAACCTTTTCAATAATCCTGGCTCTGCTATAAAGTGAATAAGGCCTCCACTACGACAACTTCATTTTCTCTCTCTCGCGCCCGTCGTGTGGGACAACTGTACTCATTCGTAGACGCAACGCAACTGTTGGCAGCTATCAACACAATAATGCAAAGTATATACTAGTCAGTGACTGATAGATCGACTGTGATCAGCGTCGATTTGACGCGAAGGATAAGATTAGATCCAGACAACAAACTTGGAGGGAACATGGCCAAAACTGCGACTCAGTGGTAGCACATATCCATATGCAACGCGTATGCTCCGTTGGGGGTCACAACTCCAGTCCAAGTGCTGTGAGTCAAGAAAGTCTGTGGTTCAAAGATTGTTTCCCGAGCAAGCTGATGCAGGTGACGTGAGATCAGAGGGCACATGTTCAATTGACCATAGTTCCAGTCCCGGAGCTGCGCAGATGATAATATACAGGTCGTTCAAGGGACTAAACCTCAAATGATTTTTCCCGTATTTTTATTGACCATTTCAATAACTCAATACATACTTCAGTATCACCACTCACGAGTAGCATAGTTTGATCTTTTATCTTCACCACAATAGAAAGATTGCAACGGATACGCTGTATAGCTGACGTCAACATTTTATTATTGGTAAACAGTTGATGAGTTACGCCCCTTATATAAATGAAATTATCGATGGCAAAAATTTAACGAAACCTATATTTGAGTGGGTGAAGGTAAGAGTACGGAATGCGGTTAAATTCCACACTTTTTTTATGGAACCCGTACAGAAGTGAAACATTGATTCCCAAGTTACATTTCGGAAAGTCTTAGGGATAATATGGTTTTGTGGGAAACGGAATGAATGAATCTGAAAGTGTTAAAGATTATTGACGTATGGATAGCATGTGTGTACCTCTAATTCAAATCACGGAATAAGCCTGTAGTTGAGGTCTGTGCATCTGGATGTATTCGGTTGGATTGCAGAAGGTTACACCCGCCACGAATATAGGATCATTTTTAATGATTATTAAGTCGGTTTTGATTAATGAATGCCCAGAGGGAACATGCGACTCTGTAATGAAGGTGACGTGGTCACATCGTTGCGTTCTGACCATAGGTAACACAATATTATGTCATTGGGTCCTATCTTCGTGAGTGGTACGACGCAACTGTTTTATGTGTGAGATGGATTGACGGCTTGTCCCGCAACGGTAGTTGACTGACTCCTGGAGCGATGGCGTCATTCGGGAACGGCGGCATTTCACAGTTAATACACCGGTGCGTAATCCGATCGCGATTCCATAAGGGCTGGGGATAATCCTATTCGTATTTCGGAGCTAGTTGTAGGATAGTTGCATGGTGACGTCAGGGAACCTCTTAAACGTTGCTTTGATGTGTTCGAAAAGAATTCGGGTATAGTAAAAGACTTTCAGGCCAACACAAAAATGTGAGACGGTGCCCAAGTGAACTTTTTTAAAGCGCAAATTCCGCGTTGTATATCGTGGCTGAAAGTAGGAAATGAGTTGTTTCGTTTGGAACCTCAGCGTGTCGTGCTCATTGCACCATACTGAACAGATAGTTCCAGTTTTCACCGAATCTGATGGCTCGTTACGTATTTGCGGTGGTTCTTTTGGACGAATGTATTTTGCCTCAAACAGGGGATTTTTATGCACTTCAAATAGATGGTGGGAAATTCACATGACTGGACGTGAACCATGGTAACTCCAGTGGTGAACTCAATAAACTTTTTCGTGCATCACATACTGTCGTGACTCACATGAGTTTATTAGAATATTTTCCATTGCCTTTCAGTATCAACTGTGCCCCGGTATTTTCTAAAGGATTAGTAGCAACCTTGTGAAAGACTTCATCCAGATGTGGGTACTCGAATGACACGGTAGTCTCCGGACACACTGATCCCAAGGTTCTGCAATCTTTGACTGTTATAGTCTGTCTATAGGAAATCCAAGTAGGGGTTCTTTTTCGAATCCATTTTTTATCTTGACTGTCAACTCGATGAGCACAATTTATAGGTTTTAAATAATACAGCTAAGCTTTTAGAGGAGCTCTTGAAATTGGGAATGTTGGGCAACTTCGGTCTGTCGAGGAGGTTATCACGGCGTCGCCGTTTCTTACCCAGTGTAACAACTGTAATCCCTCCATTGAATAGTTTATTCCAAAAGGTGAATAGTGGTTTTGGGATTCTCAACAAAGTTAGCAAAAATAGCAGCGCCGTATTCACTGGTGTTGGTTCATCATAGCTTGCAAAATCATCCGTTTTTCAATATGTTGTCTACCGTGGGAGTTAGCTTTAGGTCCGTGCCATCGCACGTAACAGCAGTCCGTGCAACCCATAGTGTTTGCATCATTTGCTTTGCAAACAACAGTCAAAAACTATTCACAACTATAAAAAGAGGACTTGGCTGTGATTTCCGGAGTCAAGCTTTCATTAATATGTGTAAAGCAAATTCTTTAGAATTAAAACGGATCGCAGACGACTATTATCTTGTTGAGTAAAGACGAAAACATACAATAAATGTTTATTCGTAGAGTGAAGCGATCTGGGAACCAGAGCTTTATTCGGAAGTACTAGAGCTTTACTCATAGAAAATTGTTTCCAGACGTATTGATATGCAGATCCGACCATGCCTGATATACAGTCAGCTACACGGTCAGCCTACACGCTTTGCAAGACCGGAACCCAACTGTCTGTCTGCGCTAAAGTTAAAACGAAATAACCTCCAGTCCTGTGCACTTTTTCAAAGTGGACCAATCAAACTACATGTTTGAATACCTAAAACCACGATCAGTCGTGAATACTGTTCACCCTGCAAGTAATCTCGTTAATGACATTGCGAACTAAGTGTGTCTAAGCCTGACTGGGCACGAGGTCGCTTTTTTAGGGAAGGCGGCGTTTCTGGGATTTATAAGCAATAATATTGAAAATGAGGAGTTCGTATTTTCAGTGCGTAAAAAAAACGATCCGTTTCGAACCATCTCGGTAGTTAGAAGTCATGAACATATATCCACTCCTTTCATTTCTGTTCGCCCCGAACTCAAGATTGTACTGATATACTTACTCGTGTTTAAGCAGTGTGGTTGGCCAACCGAATGTTTACTGAACTGTTGCTCCAATTCGTAGTGCTGCATGGTTAAAATTGTCTACTACCCAGAATATGAAGCTGTACAAATTAAACCCAGGCCAGTTTAACGCACTGCGGCCACACTGATCGGAAGAAACATGTCGCAAGATATCTATTCGGTATTTTCAACAGTCCAAATTTATGTAGGTGAATAATTGCTATCAGTTCATTTGATAGCACTGTGGTATTAGAGTTGTTGGAAGTTGGTGCTGCGTGTATGAGAGCATATTGGTCAAATCAATGTAGGGAATGATTATTCCGATTGCTCTGTCTACAGCGGCTTTTAAACGGTGCGGTTGGTCACGCCCTGGCAGGTGAGAGCAGATGGTCACGACGCTGGTTCCGATCTACCAATAGTGAGCAAGGTCACTGTTCGATGCACCAGTGCCAGTTGACCAATCAGTTGGTGATTTACAAGCTCTCTCGCCAGTGTGGTGTGGGAATGCCTACACACCAGGCTACATACTTGGAGATGGCAGCACTCGCACCATCACACATACCGCAATCAGTGTTTGTATCTCAAACATTCCATTTCCACCGTGTGCGCGTGCACGTGCCACTTGGTTCTTCGGTACACTGGTTACCTATTTCACAGACCGAAGCAGATCTAGTTGCCAGAGTTTAAAGGCAACTGCCCCTCCCGTTGGATTTCCAGGGAGTTATGAACTCAACTGAAGAACTCAGCCCAGCGGATAAAAGAAAGTCCATATTACGTTTGCCCACCTTCATGACGCATTCTGCCAAACCAAACAGATGGAAGCTGCAACGACCTAATAGCCGAAGTGGGTCGGCTACCTCACTGAACGGAACTGTAAACGGCAGTCAGTCTGACGGCCTAATTCCCCAGGAGCTATCTTTGGAAGAGGTTAATTCTAGTGACGGACTTGTGGTGACATACTTGAGAGTCTATTGTGAAAAAGTTCGTCAAGGGGATCATTTCAAAACCATCAAAGTCTACGGAACCACCACGGCGCAAAAATGCATCAAAGACTTAGTCGTCACCTACTACGCTAAACTAGGCGAACCAGACCACTTCCAGCTATTCGAGGTGTTTGGACGTATTGCACCTCTGAATGGCCAAAGCGATCGAAATGATACTGTGCTTGTGTTCAACGAAGTAAAAGTGCGGCCAATACCCACTGGTGAAACAATTCATACAATCTTTTCCAGTACCTCTCCCGGTCCTGGGTTATCTAGGAGGATTGAACTTCGGCGACGAAATCTGCCGGAACCTGCTGTGAAGCGTTCATCTAACACTACGCTGAGATCTAGTTACGACAGCATTCCCAGTTCACCACTTGTACCCCTCATCCGTCGTTCTGTAACGCCAGGAGGTGCTCGGTTAACGCTTCGAGACTCCAGAACCCATCGTTTGTCACGCGGAGCACGCCCTCCAAACGGACCCTATCTTCTGTTGCTGAGAGGAACCCTGGCTTCCAGAGACCTACTTATCCATGACCTGACAATGCTTATTCAGAAGGATAGAACTGTTTCTGAATTGACAATCGGATTCAGCTCCAGCGCGAATATTCACATATATACAGCACCTGATGAGCCGGCTTCTTTCAAAGATCTACCCATACTCGCTAAACTTATAGGTTACGATGAAAAGTTGCCAGTTGATAGCACGCCTGCTCCTAGTGGGGCCATTTATCTTGAGCCAGCGAGTAAAGAATGGAACCGTGAAGATGATGTTCCATCCGGCAATGTGTATCCTATTTGGGTCAATGAGGAGGTTATCACACGCCCGAACTACCCATTTTTCAAACGACGGCTACTCCGACCTGGAGATTTTCTATACTTTGGTTCGCTCAAACGTGGGTACGTGTTTCTCTTCAAAGATCCCAGGTGGATTCCTGATCATCGTTTGGAATTAGCGCTATCCACTCCACCACCAGGATCAGCTTCAAGTAAAAATGGTCTCCAGCTCAATGGTAGTGCGTTTAGACTAGACAAAACAACAAATATTTCTGGTAGATCGAGTGATACAGATTCTCTACACTCTGGATTTAGAGGTCAAACCGGATCACCCTTGGTCGCTGATCATCTGCCTCGTTCTGCTTATCTCAGAAAGATTGTTAGTAGTCTCTTTACCCAGCCGCTGTCATCAGTTACTTCCGGACATCCTGCTTTGGATTCGTTTGAAACACCATCTTGGTCGAAAATCGACCCATATCGTTCCGCCGGTCTGTTTGTTCATCTTGTCCGAGCAACCGCAATCTTTATTATCCAGCCTAACCCGCCTTTACCAAATAGAGATATTGATCAAGACTCGTTAATGACTATCGAAGATTATGCAACGAATCGCGTGAAAGATATGCACGCTTTGCTGTTGGAATGCTATCAAGCAGTTGCAAACGTGAGTTAAAGTTGATATAGTAACAGTATTTTATTACTGTACGCGCAATACTTTGCAAGTGGACGACCTTCTATTGCTTTTTATTTGTGATGATTTACCTCAGTCCTCTGCATTGTCTACGATCTCGAAGAAAGAAATCTGAAATAATTGAAGTATACTCTGATGTTCATTTCTACAATCATCCCATTGTAGGCGGATTTGTCCTTGATTGGTCTCAACAGGTTGAGATGATGATGAGTTTCTAATGGATGACTTTTCATGGTTCAGACTGAACGCTGTTCTTAATCGGTAACAGATGTGCGAGTGATGTAAATATGCTTAGCTCGCAATCATTCTCAAAGGCCAACCATCACGATCACAGCCACTGCAATTAGGCCACGAAATACACTGTATTCATTTGATATATGGGTACCAATCTATGCCAAATATTGATTAACCCCACTCGAGTGATTTAGACACCACCGATGGTCCAATTGACCGAAACTTCCTATCTTAAATCAAAGATTTATATTTTTTTTTACATAACTTTTCATCGGCAAGTCGAATAAGTACCTTGTCGTACAGGTTTTGATGTGAACACATGTTGGTTAATCCTAAAGTAATCATTAAAACGTGGTTCCAGTAACTTATCAATCTGTGCATAAACCCGATGACCAAATACAATCCACGGAAAACGATGGGGAGTCACCCCCTATTTTTCAGACAACCTAATTACATAAATTCTCATAGTCCTGCTTAAATGTCTGTCTCACTCTTAAAAATGGTACATTTTGAAGCAGCTACCCTAGACTCGGACCATGCTGTTGTGCTTACCCGTTTTGTTTTGCCACTTGCCCAAAGGTCATACCTGTGAATTTATTAAATGACATTCGAGTGGGGAGGAAGGCGTAATGGAAAGCACTGGTGAAAATTGCCCAGTTCGATCCATTTAGGCGAATCTGAAGAACACTAGTAATTAATCACAGCAGCTATGAAAGTTTGTTGTGAAGTGGTAGGTTCCGTAGGAGTTGTACAGGTGCGTCAGAACGGGAATTTTATTACATCGATAAACCTTATAGACAAGCGTAGAACGATTCCATCTGGCTCTGAATATGATGACGACCGTCGAGAACTTAAACGCAAGCTGACTAAAAGCTTGCGCAAAGACCGTGAGCACTACTTGGTCGAACAGTCGAAAGAGATGAAAGAGCCTTTTATCTGGAAATATCAGAAAGGCTTTTTCTCTAATCCGTGTTTGTACTGACCGTCGAGTCGGTTTAAGATAGGCTATGTGTGAAAAAGATGGTTCACTTACCATCATCAGCCAATTGCGCCGAATTGACTGGTGGACCGAACATTTTTAGGAATATTTCATCTTGACTCAACTGGACCACGTAAACGAAGGGACCAAATGGTCAGTTATTGCATTCCAGACGGCCTTCTGTTAAAAGCAAAAGTGTTCCTAGGGCTCAAATTATTGAAGCGTAATAAGGCTCCTGGACCAGACCTCCTCTCTCCTCCTCTTTTTGAGGATGACGGAGAGAGGTTGATATCAGAACTGACTAAACTCCTCCAGACGATTTGGGAGACTGAAGAGGTACCTCGCGATTGGTGCTTATCAACAGTAATTCCCGTTTTCAAAAAGGGGCCCGAAGTCTATGTGACAACCACAGAGGCATCAGTCTTGGTATCTGTTGCGTCCAAGTTACTCACTGGTCTCATTTTACGTCGGCTCACTAAGCCCAGAGAAAGTCAGACACGTGAACAGGCAGGACTCCGATCCGGTTGTGGATCACATTTTTACCTCGCGACGGATCTTGGAACATCGGCACTCTTATAGGCAGCCGACGGTCGTGGTCTTTTTGGACCTGAAGGCTGCTTTCGATTCAGTTGCTCGTAACGTTCTCTGGAACTGTCTTCTTCGCAAGGGAGTACCAGGGAAATACGTGAATCTGTTGAGATCACTGTATGCTCACTCTGCAAGCAGGGTGAGAGGTTTATGGACAGCTGTCTCGGGCATTCATCACTTCTAGTGGTGTTCGTCAAAGGTGTCCGATTTCTCCTTTTCTGCTCTATTTTATCATCGACGACATCCTGGTGAGTGCCCTTGAGGAGTGCAGTGCACTTCGTGTTGGGCATTTTCCTGGTGCTCGATTGACTGACCTGGAGTATGCGGATGACACTGTTCTAATCAACTCATCTGACGAAGACATGCAGACCATGCTGAACAAGGTGAATGACCG
>LOND01028406.1:0-13948 GCA_014220965.1 Paragonimus kellicotti | reverse complement strand
AGCGATCCGATCGATTTGGAATTAGCTTGCGGGATGTATGGATAATTATGAGAATTCCAACCGGCCTCATTTTACGCCTCAAGTGGTCATTATTGAAGCGTTATAATGACATTTCGAGAGGAGTTAACAGATGCCGTCCCATAGTCACCTTGAAATTTGCTGAATCTGATAACAACAAATGAAAGAAAAGATTTGGGTGAACTTTTCTCATAGGGTGATATCAATACCGGCTAAGTGTTCAATGCTGCGATAAACGTTTCCTTGGATTGGGCGACCCCAACTATACTCGAAAATCTGTTGTTAATTTTCCTGCTGTTAACCTTGCCCTTACATGGCGGACGGATATGATTTTTTACTCCGTCGTTTGGTCGACTTCATGCTTCATTTCTGCTCGCATATTTTTCTCTCTGAAACCGTCACGATATTCACCTTGATTGTTTGTTTCAGTAGTAAGGTGTGGTTCCTTTTGATCGACTTGTAACTGTTCAACCTTCTAGTTAACAAGCGGTAGATTAACTTTCTCTTGTACTGTAAAGAAACAGAGCTACTGAAATACGTACAAGTCCACTGGCGGTCGAGAGATCTTTAAACTGACTCATCCGATCGATGGAGCACGGCCGTATTCAGGAACCATGGTCTGTTGTCCTCTTCCACTTTGATAGTGAATTTTGTCACAAGGGACATAATTGAAGTCGACTAGTGGTGCGCATAACCTCCCGTTTACTGTCGCGGTAACAAATTACGTGCAAATTGTGTTTTCAAGTGAAAGTGTTGGTCATTTTAACGGAAATATGTACACAAACGTGCAAAAATGGAGTATGAAAGAGCGGCTGATTGTATACACTAGAGTCTGCACTGTAAAACTCACTGCCTGTGGATATTCAACAACTAGCATTAGGAGAGAGTAAAACTACCGTTGTCATCCTTTTCTGGCTCTCACGAATTTGTCTGCTCACTTTTTTTTCAAAAAGGTGGCTAATAATGACTTCTTTTTAGTGTCTCAACAATGACTTTCCCAAAATGCAACACAGTTAACACCTATATTGTAATGCTCATCAATCCATCTATTATCTCTTTTGTTACAGGAAATTTCGCCGTTAACTAAATCATTCTATCAGGATGACGAACCTCCTGCTGCATATGGCCAAAAAGGAGAAAACCGAGCTTTCGAAGTACGTGCCCCCCGCATGTCTAATTTGGAGTTAAGAAGTAGATTGCAAAAATTCGCTTCTTGTTTCCCTGCTGCTTTTCACCCGTCCGGAACGTTGGTTGATCGAATCGACGGGACCACTTCCACAGGGTCCTCTCCGTTTCATACCACAACCAGCACAGACAGTTCAGTCAGTCTGATGAATGGTCGAATGGGGCGCTCCAACCGGAAATCAACAAACGGAGCTTCCAAGACTGTCTCTTTTATGTTTCAGGACACAAGTGATCACAGCCTGTCCACTGGAACGGACAGCGAGAGTGGGTTACCATGGAATTCAAAACGGACAGATGCTAATTTGAAGGCTGGTTATGGGAAGCGAACGCGATCGACCGAGGCTCGAGTGGAGGCGATTGTCTGGCGTCGACTCATGGCATCTTTGTCACATAATATACTGCATGCTCTACTTAGCACGGGTACGTGATATTTACATTTTGTTAATTTCCGTGTTCTTTGACAAATCGATAACATTTCGTGAACTGAACATCTATGTTCACTATAGCCGATATCTTGTCAATTTGGCTGAAAAGTGACCTTTGTGCGATCCACGCCGTCTCAATTAATTCTGAACAATTTATTGACAGTCCGATGTGTAAATTGTGTCAAATTTCATTTGTAAGTGGCTAACACCACTCAGATGGTGCACACATTGAATTTCTGATCAATAAATGTTCGACTGTTATGTTCGATTTATTCGACCACTCTGTCGTGAGGTGACCGACCTGTGTTAAACATCCAACTATTAGAAACAGTCCTAACGATACTCATGACTTTCAGAAATGAAGCCTTCAAAGTCATTTTAATCTTATGGCCGCAACACATTGTTACTATGGCGTTCAAAAATACTTGCTATACTATTTTTGTTCCGATGGAAACTATGGTGTGAAGTTCCTTGACATAACTAACAGGAATCACGCGAGCCTGGGTCTGCTACGGTTATTTTTACATAGAAATTTCTATCAAGGACTTCATCAATGAAGAACAGAAATCATTTCAAGACATACACCGATTGTTAGTGAATCATGCTTTCTTCATCATATTAGCCCTTCATTCCTTGCACTTTTTCAATTCAGAAGAGAGTTATTAGTCAGCTGGGTATCAGTTTGCTACACTCTTGTGTACATCCAGGTATACTACTATTCATAAAACCTAGTGATAAACCAAAAAGACGCTAAATGTGAAGATCTCCTGCACCTGAAGGTTTAACAGACTGCATAGTAAAGTCAGTTTTTTTAGGTAGCATGATGGTCTCCCGCAGATTGTTTCACAGATGAAAACAGAATTGTAACATACAGCATCCTGAAGCAGCAATTCCGTTGCACTTTCATTACGGACACAACTTGTTTACAACCGTTGCACGAGAAATATCTAACATTAACGTTTTTAATTTGAGGTCACTTTTCGAATGGAAAAAAATTCACTGTTTAGCTGTTCATTCCTCCATTCGACTGAATTACATCAAAACCACCACGTTGTCCATTATTTTCAAAAATCTTTTTGTGCTTATCTTGTATCGGAACGAAGCGAACTGAGGCAAGAGTAGATTCAAAGCCATTGGAATCCACAGACTTAGGAATCTTCCCATAGTATGGATGAGTAAATGGGATGTTTCGTAAAAACGCGCAATAGAAAGCAAAAGGGATTAATTTTGGGCAATGTCTTTAGTATTATTGTACACTTATTATGTACACTTGTGACACTCCTCAGAAATTCATTTCACGTAAAATAAATAGTGAAGTGTTCCGTTAATAATTTTGGATTGAAAGACATTTTCTGGAACGAGAAACTGTCCACAGTTTTATTGCCAATTTATGGTTCATTTATCACTGGTTTCAACGTATATATGAGCGGTCGCTTCACGGTGTCTATAGGCCTCATTCAGTTATCACTGCTAGTACAATTCTACATTCAGATAACAAACAGCTCAATCTGAACAACATTTTTGAACGATCTGTACACGCCAAACTCGATAACGCAACAAGTTGCCTTCATCGTACCATGGATAAAATGGTCGAACAAGACATACTGCCAGAGATTGGAACAACACGACTCAGTGACGAGACAACAAAATTAACAGGTACTAAGCGACGCTTACTGTTTTCATAGTATGGTGACTAAAATACATCACGTCAGAGTGCATGAATGGCGCGATAGACCCAAAAACACAATATGACGTGCTGCAAATTTGATAACAAAATTGTTCCTTCTCTATCAGTCTCTTAGTGATTAGTAAATCTGTTCTGCTCATGAATACAACTTTTCTTATCCATTGTTTGGTGAAAAACTGAGGCGATGGCACAATGCGTTGAGGTAGTATCGGATTTTAACTTTGTCCATTTGTGCTCACCGGCGCATTCTGGTTGCCAGACCTGCGCTGACCCTCAATCGCTGAAACGTGTGGGAACAGTTGCTAGTTATCGATCGTTTGGTCGGAGCACTAGGACTGTGAGGCTGAGCGACTGCACTGGAAATGCGCGTACACCCCCAACCGCACTATCCACAGTCAGTTTAATCTGGCTGTGGTTTCAGAAGTGTGTTGTGCTCGTTCCCTCACCCGACCGGATTACGAGGCGTGCCTGTTCGGTAATCCCTTTCCTTTTGACGCCAGATTTCACGTCTGTTTGCTTACTTCGAGGTCGTACTGTGTATACCACCAACTAACGTCCACGTAAACGGTAACGCTGTGATACATACATCGAACCTACATTTTCACGCTTCCCAACATGTTTCGCAACAACATAAATTGCAAAGTTGGAAGGCTCCTGCATTTTGCATAATTGTCTCACAGATCTTTGCAAGACGCTCTCCCGTTGCACAGTGCAAACAGTGCTGTACTCCATCACATACTAAGCATCACATCATTTGAAATAGTCAACAAAGACAACGGCCGAGTGCTTCGTCAGAACGTGATAATCATCTAATCACCCGATCGACATGCAACACCACCATCAATGCTGGTCTAATAAGCTGAAGACTTGAGCTGGAAGTTTCCAGAAGAGACTCGTTTTCAATATGGTTGAGAGATGGCGGTGTCACTGGATGAATGCTGAATGCAAAGTGTATAGAGCGGGTCGAACATCATATATCTTCGACTTGTTGGTGATG
Source organism: Paragonimus kellicotti (assembly GCA_014220965.1). Classification (NCBI taxonomy): domain Eukaryota; kingdom Metazoa; phylum Platyhelminthes; class Trematoda; order Plagiorchiida; family Troglotrematidae; genus Paragonimus; species Paragonimus kellicotti. The sequence continues at coordinate 9,636 of LOND01028406.1, read as the reverse complement.
CATTGTTCCACTCGTCGGGGTAAAAATTCAATTTGGACTAGTCGGATGCTCGTGACTGTTATTGGCATGATCATCGGAGCAGAAACCATGTTTTTCACAAGCGATCTAACAATAAACGATCGCCGCTCGTTTGCGATACGGTTTCCTCATCCGGCTATATGAACTGGGAATCCTGGATGAAAATCGACATGCAACAGACTGGCGCGTTTTTGTCCACAATTCATTTAGACAGCAATGCAAAGAACTGGCATTTGGCAATAAAACCGCGCGACAATACACTCGGCTCACACATTAGGAAAGTGGGTTAGTTTCTATTTAGTTAATGTGTTCGAAATGGTGGTTGTCTTACAGTCGGGAATTCAGCATAATTCGGTATTTTTGGTGACTGCTGATTTGAGAAGCAAGTCTAAGTGCCAGAATGGTCGGTTTATCTACCGAGTTAAGGAATGTTTTCGAGGAAGAATGGATTAACATGAGTCTTGTAATTGTGCAACGTTTGTTGGAAGCAGGTCGAAACGATGTCTTGATCTTCCGAACCAGAACGGACGGAATACATTTTGTGGTGGATTATCAAGCGGGAGGTGAGAGTATTCCAACACTTGGCGGAATACCTCAACGCGGGGGAGGTCCGTCCAAAAGCCCACAGCGAGCAGATCGGGGACAACGTGGGCGACCGGATGAGTCATCGCTCGACTGGATCGGATCAACGGGCGAGGCATGGCAGGCAAAATAGGATGGATGACCTGATCGGGGGCGCGGTTATTCCAACACTCAAAGGAATATCTCGACACGGCCGCGGAATACAGTCAAAGCCCACAGTGGATAGATGCGGACAACACGAGCGACCGGACGAGCCATCGCTCAACAAGATCGGACTAACGGACGAGGAGTGGCAGGCGGAAAACCCCCCGGTAGAAGGCGCCGATCACACATAAACCGGGCAGAAGTGCACACGACGTGTGAGCGGAAACCGGGGCGTGTTGTGGGCTGGAATGCGTGGCATGGTAACTATCGTGTTGGACAATAAACATTGTGCTCTATTGGACGCCTTCTCGCTACATTCTTACCGATTTCTTTCAAGATCATTATATATATATATATATTACTCTACTATAACGTTTTGGCTGTAAATATACTTAAACATTCTAGTTAATAACCGTTGGACAAATAGGATTGCTCTAGACAAGCAGTTCTTTATTGTTTTTGATGGCAAGCAGTTTCTTCGACGCTGCAATCCAGGGTGCTTAATACGCCTACATCGTTGACAAAAGTTTCGTTAATGAAAACGATAACAATAATGATAATAATATATCTTTATTCAATTTCGAGTCTTGTCAACCCCCATGGACTAAAACTTACCGCCAAAGTTTGTAAACCGGTGTGCTTACATTGAGAGCGAGATATCAACATAGATCATACTACCGTTCAGGATTATTTTTACGTTGATCCTGATTGTTAGTAAGCTGAAAAATTCTACTCCACAGAGGTACGTTCCACAGACTGGCAGTTGAAGTTATCAGCTTCGTCAGTAAAAATTTGTGTATCTCGTACCACGTGGTAAAAGATTGAATACAGTCCCAAAATTCGTACTTTTCAACGATCGACTAGTGCCTCTGGTACTCCGTTAGCGTAATTTCCAATTTTCAAACGATCTTCTCTCCCAGCTGTTCATTCGGAGGCTGTCATCCATTGATATGTATTGATTCAGTTTTGGTTGGAATTTCTTTAAATGTCTGTGGGGAATGCAATCTATTCCTTCGAATGAGATGTACCAAGTATCTCCCAACGGAGCACGTTTGTGCAGACGGCTAACCACTTGATATACTTTCATCAAAACGATTCAGTTTTTCTTGAGAGAAAGTAATTTTCCACCAATGACAGCAGCAGTTTTGTCTGGATCCTCATATTGAACTTGAATGTAGTAAGATGGTTGAATTTATCACTTAAATGTGCTGGTTTTCTTATACGATCGCTACTTCTGAAACGATTCATTAAGGCCGAACTTTTTTCAGTGGGAACAGTTTGATTTCATTCATTAATCGGTCATGTCACGCCCAACTTGTCCTTCGGATTGATCAACGCACTTCGGTATAATAAAGTAGATGTTTGTTTTGGTCCCACTTTTTCAACGCTCAACTTTTTATCAAATTACCCGTAATGATCGGATCTTTGAAAACAGAATCAACTTCTTATGGCGTTCCTTTTTGCATGTTTTCTGTGAATACGGTAGTTAATTATCATTACATCGCGACTTCAATTCCATCATCCGCGGACAAAGTCCTACAAGTCTTCTTGATATCGATGGAGCTCCATCAGTGCAGATAGAGGAACAGTTTTAATTTAGGGTGTTTTAATTCAAAACTTTTTAATCCGTTACAAGATGTCATTCTCACTCTCATTGGTCGAGCGCAAGTTGGAGAATAACACTTCACTTTGATTCTTGTCACCTTTTCGTCACCATACGAAAACCATTAACTGTGAATTACGTGTGACACCGTAGATTCATCCACCAGTTTCTTGAGGTGTACAATAAGGTTCACAAATACTCCCTTCGAAATACTGTTAATCCGCCATTTTGTGCTGGTGTGAGAGCCCGGATTTCAATTATACGAAATATAGAATGAGACATGAGGTCGATACTCTATCGTGCGTTGATTTAAAAACCAGACTGTCAGTCCGAGCTGGAACGACGGTATTCTGCCTCAGCAATTGCTTGAGCCGAGTGTACGATCTTCCACGAAGACGTTGAGCAACGCGTAGCGATCAACCAACGATCCCAAATAGTCAAAACAAGATTGGATCACAATGCTACGGTACTATTGGACAAATTAGCCAAGTGAATTAATAGACCTTAACTATTTCGATCGACAGCTCATTTCCGGGAAATGGATTACAATTTGGTGCCAAACAGGCTAAAGATGAACTATAATCACATAATATGTCATTCATACCCAACAGAGTTCTCCTGAGCAGTCAACAAGTTCAAAACAATGGGGACGAGCCGAGCTCCAAAAAAGGTGATGCACGCACCACTCAAGCAAAGTACAATAACCGGCAACTGGCTATTCGCACAACTATCAAATTGACGCGATAAAACAGACATCTGGGTCAACGGTCAGTTAACGGTCAGAAACAGGGGAGGTAGAATATACAAGAGTAAACACTTGGAGGTGGATAGGGTTGGGTCAGGTTTTCACACGATTGAACTTCAAAAGTCTATACACCGAGTTAACACAATGCATACATATTTAATATAGTTAGAAGAGCAGCACACTAAGTAAATAATCTATTGTGACGTTTCAAATCCACACTAGGATCCGTTATCAAACAAATAAATGTGTGGAATGAGATTGTTCTGCCGCTCACCGTGTTCGCCTGTCGGTCTGTCTTCGCTCGTTTTTCAGTTTCAGCGTCAACGATACTGACGTGGTGGCTAGCTGTCTACGTGTCTATGGGAGAAATAGTGTGGATAGAGAGGTTCCACTACAAACCGTTCCCATTTCATTATCACCCACGCAACCACTTTTGCGTGAACCGTGTTGACTTCATGTGTTAACCTGGATGTACGCATTTATGTTACCGTTGTGATTTGGGGTCAACCCGTTGCATCGCCAACTTGTATTTGTGTTCCGGATAAAAACCCGGAGCCAAAATCGAAGAGCTTACCCAACGGACAGACCTCCTAACCATATGAGGTTACCGAGCGTCACTTATATCGAATTCGACGATTAGTACACGGGTTCAAGGCAGGGTATTTAAACTAATCCCCAAGACCTGTTCCACGCCCTGTTTTCAATGTCTGCTTTTCAGGACAGCAGACGCTTGCTTGTAACCGAACGAGACAAACTGATTTGACCCGGGTAGTTTGGGCTCCCTGCCTCGAACCCTCGTATGAGTCGTCGTATCGCAAATGTCTCACAGGATGGGACACATCACAGTTTAATGGAGAGTGGTGCTGGGGTTTGTGGGAGGTGGTACATGGGCCAGACGCAGGTGTCAGCGTCAATTGGTTCATGCTCGGTCAGTTTCTGAGTGGTTTCGGGATAGATGATCAAGAAAATGTGAGAAGTCTGTACGAATTGCTTCTGCGCACACAAGCATGGAGCATACGGTTTGTTGGCGATGTCATCAGCTGTTGCTAACATTCGCAATCTCACCGAGCTGAAGTAGGGTTGCTGAACCTTGTAAATGCTTCGGAACGCTTCGTCCGGTTTAGTATGATGGTTTAATTCGGCTGTATAAAATATGCACGATTTATATTTAAAACTCGAAACAAATCACACAAGCAGGTAAATGCCTTAAATGATTAATTGGAAGACGCTGGTGGTATTTGTGAGCTCAAGAATGGTCCACGTGTTTCTCACGGGATGCGCAGCTGTCGTAGTGGGACTGGTTCACGCATATTGTGCACACACAAACACGTAGCGATCCGATCGATCTGGAATTAGCTTGCGGGATGTATGGATAATTATGAGAATTCCAACCGGCCTCATTTTACGCCTCAAGTGGTCATTATTGAAGCGTTATAATGACATTTCGAGAGGAGTTAACAGATGCCGTCCCATAGTCACCTTGAAATTTGCTGAATCTGATAACAACAAATGAAAGAAAAGATTTGGGTGAACTTTTCTCATAGGGTGATATCAATACCGGCTAAGTGTTCAATGCTGCGATAAACGTTTCCTTGGATTGGGCGACCCCAACTATACTCGAAAATCTGTTGTTAATTTTCCTGCTGTTAACCTTGCCCTTACATGGCGGACGGATATGATTTTTTACTCCGTCGTTTGGTCGACTTCATGCTTCATTTCTGCTCGCATATTTTTCTCTCTGAAACCGTCACGATATTCACCTTGATTGTTTGTTTCAGTAGTAAGGTGTGGTTCCTTTTGATCGACTTGTAACTGTTCAACCTTCTAGTTAACAAGCGGTAGATTAACTTTCTCTTGTACTGTAAAGAAACAGAGCTACTGAAATACGTACAAGTCCACTGGCGGTCGAGAGATCTTTAAACTGACTCATCCGATCGATGGAGCACGGCCGTATTCAGGAACCATGGTCTGTTGTCCTCTTCCACTTTGATAGTGAATTTTGTCACAAGGGACATAATTGAAGTCGACTAGTATGGACTGCGTATTATCGCTGTTTGAAAGTAGACAGCAAGTACCACTCATGTCGTGTTCACAGGGCACGCAGTTTACCTTGACCCAAAGCCTGAACAAAATGTTTCTGGGCACACGGAGGTGGGTTGTACAGGCGAATTCCAATAGCTTCAGCTGTGGACAGAATCCTACGCCTCACTGCCCTCGACTGGGTGGCTTTAACTCGGTAGATTGGACGAAATGCGTCCGTCACATTGACAGAGTGAATCCACCAGGTGCGATAGTATGGCACTGTTGACAGATTTTGTTATTCCACTGTTGAGCCAAGCTGGGTGGTGTTCAGGCTTTGGATCTGCCTTGGCCAACCCCCACATAATGTCAAGACCTACTGTTCAAGTACGCACTTGATTGCAGTGTGACATTGATGGACCTCATTAATCACCCGCTCCTCGTTTACTGCCTTGATGATTCCTCTGTAAAATTTGCGATATAAATGATGTATTTAGCCTGATGATGAATCACTGAAAACGAGCTTGTTCATTATACAGTATTTTATAATAATACAACCTTGCGAGCAAGTTGTAATACTTTACGTTTTCAACCGCTTCGGGTGGCCTTCCTCAGGAGTGTTGTAATCGGCAACACTAACAAAGAGACAGAGGTCACGCGGGGTTTGCCATGGTTATGTTGTGACCGCAAAGAGGCTTGGCCTGCAAATTCGTTTATTGCACGAACTCCCGTACAGGTCATGTTAAACATGGGACCACAAACGTGTACACTCATTTGCACGGCTGACGTGCATTCACATACATTGGGTGGCAGTACGTTGTCATTCGCCCTGGTGGCACTTCTCCCATAGCGCGTACACACTATTCCAATAGTCTCTTCTGGTCCGTCGTCTTCCTGGCGTTGGGGCTTGCCCTTTTGTTCCCGAATGTCGCTTGTGAGTAGTATACTACTCACAACGAAACTGCCTGTTATACAACAGTTAGGTCAACCTGCGCTGCATCTGAACTGATTGGTCGAATCCTTTGCCAATTAAGTGAGGGTGAGACTGATGTAGGTAAGATGCGTCTGCGTATGGTATTATTTATTGAAAAATACTGTGTAGCGAACAAGCTCGTTTTCAGTGATTCATCATCAGGCTAAATACATCACATTTATATCACAAATTTTACAGAAGAATCACACTACAGACATGGGTTTGGTGTCACTGCGATTAAACAAGCGTGTTGTGTAAATGGTGAGAGCTTCAGCGCAGCAGCGCTCCGCATGGGAAGGCAGACCCTTGTGAATCACTCGAGCTTGATCAAAACTTACGTTGTGATTCTCTGACAGTGCATGTAGTGCGATGGCCGAATCCTTCTCTAGCTTCTGAAGTTGATATGCGTCTTTAGGAGGAAACCGTGTGTTCCTCTACTTGGCAACACGTGCTTTCAATTGTCTACTCGTCTCTCTTATGTAACTGGCATTGCAATGGCTGTTTGAGTATTACAACTTGCTCGTAACGTTGTGTTATTCTCAATCCATTTTTTAATAACATGTTAAACACGACGCCCAAACTGTTTGACTTCATTCGTACTAGATTTGGTACACCTGATTAATAAAGCGCGTGTCATTTTCAGTCTCAATCACTGTCCGAACGTGCCTGTACACAAGGTCACCATGCTCTGAGAAAACAGGCTAATCAGGAACTAAGGCTAGAGAATGCAAACGGTCAACCACAAACAATGTTTCCAAAGTATTAGTCAGGTTGGCATGGCCAGCCTATCGTGTGAGCATAATGTGATTCATCTCACACGTCGCCGTTCGCACTGGCGCCCACGCTGTCCATTTTCAACAATGGTTGTCTGGATTTCGATGCACTTTCAACCCGGTGCAGATGCGATGGGGACCGAACGCTGCCCCGGCTGACAATCTACCGGCATGTGAGGGTCGAATTCGGACAACAATTTTCCATTTGTAATTAGCATGTTTTTAGCTCAGCATTACAATTTTGAACGTCCCTGCAGAATTGGTCCGATCAAACTAACCACTAGCAAGGAAGGCTGGTGCCTTGTGATAACAGTTAAATTGAATATCTTTGCCTTTGGTTATACTGTTGTTGAGCTCAGTAACTTTTCGATGTCCTTACGCGCATTGCGGTGACGCTCATTAAATATGTAGTTTTGATCCTGACGTTTCATGTGTGTACCTATCTGTCAGGATAGGTAACGGTAAGAAAGAATAGGTTGGAACAATGAGGCGTTGCACGCAACTCGGCGTCACATGGAGTCGACTCCGTTGGACAGACAGATCGAGATTCACTTTTTACCATCATGACAGGAGACTAGAAGTACGAAGGAAATGTAGGCGTCCGCAATCTTCATCCCAACCCAAACAATTCTATAGAACTGTCATGCTCAGTAAAACCTGTTATTCACGAACCTGTAACCATTTTGTCAATTCGTAATACATACTCTATCCATTTCTGAATTTTTCGCGCGCGCACTTGCCAACAGTGATTGCGTCTGGTCATCATTGCAGCTGCGTATGGTTAGATGTGAATTCAACGCCACACTACCTGTGACCCTACTGTGTATGATTTACGTAGACGTCACAACGTTCGGTTGCTTGTGAAGCGAATCAGCCCGTAAGAGCACGGTCGACTGACTGTCAATCTGACTGAAATCTGATGCCAGTCTCGATGATCAATCGTGTACATCCTCCATCCGTGTACCCTATTTGACCAGTGATCTTTTGCATTAGTGAAACTTGTTTTGTATGGATATTTCATCACGCTGGCGATACGCGGTTGTTTGATTGGTATGTCAGTCGTTAGAGGAACAGCGAAGAGGATTTCAATCAGAGTGAGCTTCTCCTACCCATTTACCTCCTTGATTCCAAAGACTGAAAGGTGTAGGTAACAGTTGATTTGCGCACAGCGGTGCTAAATGACGTGTATACCGTAATGAAAACTTATTTCGCGTTACCAACACCCTACTTCCAATCGATTTTCTCAATCCAGCAAAAGCATCTTTTGTGCGACGTCGACGTCACAGACCATGAACCAAAACTCGAGTGTTCAGAATGGACTTTTGCTCAGATTACCTTCACATCCAACGGCTGTTGTCGAAAGTTCGTTGAATGCTGTGGTAAACCAGAGGAACGGACAATCCTTGGAACTTCCGTCTCACATAAACATGCATAAAATGGACGGAGTTATTTGCAAACAGCGTCCATGTCGTTGTGAACAAATATTAATGCTCCACGTCTCAACCATCTTGGGTGACTTTAAACATGAACGTTGTAATCAAAGTGACGGTAGTAAACGAAAAATGTTTAAACTGTCTTCATTGTGGTGGGATCAACATGCGTTACATCAGATATGGCTGGTCGAATCAATATATAACTGAAGCCCTGACTAAGCAGATGGCAACCTTACATATGTAACTGTACGATTAGCTGGTATGATGCAGAAATAAGTACTTCAACCTATATACCTTGACCGCCAAAAGGCAATGTCATCTCTGGTTAGGGTGCAGCATGTTGTCATAACGGGCGTTGCTCCTTACGTCCAGCCCGATGACTATTTTACACACAACTCAGTCTGAGAGTCCCGATTAAAAAAACCAGGCGATTGTCGAAACGCACAGTACATTTACTGTGCGATAGTGGATCACAGTTTTACCCTCTTCAACAAGACTGATTGTTCTAGAGTTGGAGAGCAACCCATCACTTGAGACAGACGTGGCTCCTCGGTATCCCCTGTGCACATTCATGGTTACGACGGACTGCATGCTCCGTTGTTTAAGAATTCAACTGTAGCGGACATTCCATTGGTTAAAAAAACGAGATGACAAATCATATATGATCGAGAAACAGGGTTGATGAGGTTCTGTAGCTTGCACCACGTACAGTAGGGTGATAGATGTCATTCAAATATGATAATGCTGGTTTTAGGCTTTCGATCACCACCCGTCTTACATGGGTAACTCTGTGACATTCTGAAGTATACCTCTGAAGAAAAAAATTTGCTGCTCCATTAGCAGAATGTAACCAAAATCTTCCTTATAGCAGGGTTTGCATTTTGGTTTAATACTCTCTTTCGTTCTGCCAAAATGCCGAATGTTGGTATTTTCCTTCATTCTTGACTCAACCAACTTTATCTCTTACATCCAGCAGCTAAGTATTATCCATCGTCATACCGCAGTTTGTAGAATCAGCATGTCTGCATACTCTGTGTATTGCCTCATCTCCTTGGAACGGCGAGATTACCTGTCAACGTACTTTCCCAATGAGTGTACTGTGCACCTGCAGCCGATCACAGAAATGATGATTTTTCAGCTCATCGTAATTACAACTGCACAAGAGAGATATAAGGACATTGTCGTGTTTCACGCGTCCATTTGTCTTCAACTCTATCTCGAGGCGCCGTACTGAGAAAAGCGAAGGCGGGATGGAACACAAATTGCGATAAATCTATACAGACGATTAATTGCTTGACATCCTTTTACATAATTTCGTAAATATATCGCATGGCGTAGGAATTTTC
>LOND01028405.1:61264-107905 GCA_014220965.1 Paragonimus kellicotti | reverse complement strand
TGCATTACGTTTTCATTAATTTGGGCTCTGGGACGGTGGATCGTGGAGAGTATCATAATTGAGCGCGCTACATCCATCGTCCACAGTTAAGCGAGTTAGTTTTGATCAACCGAACTGCCACTTACAGTACCCAATACATTGTGTACAAGATGGGAAACTGACGAGGCACGAACATACAAATGATACTCCTTCTAGAAACATGTGTGGAAGTTCGACTCACAAGATTTCACTGCTGGTGTTAAGGTGGGTCCAGTCTAAACCGTCATTGTTGTTGCACTACTGGGATAGTTTTTAATCTGCTGCAGATGTTAAGTACAGCCCGCATAAAATTGCCATTTATTTCGTATACTAGGACAAAATGGACGAGGTGTCTGTGACGTTGTTAATGCAATATTATCTTCAACCTAGATTTAAGTGACGTTATAAAGATGTTATTTTGTCGGTTAACTAGAAGTTATGTGAGTGTCACCCGTCTTCCTCTACACGGAGACCTTATCCATCATTGTAAAGTACGTATTTATGGGTGGCCTTATCAAGCGTTTCTCATTACAAATGAGAACCAGCAAGGGTGTTCAGTCACTTTCCTCTATTTCACGCGGTCATTGAACGTGTTATGGAGAAGACGTTTAAAAGTTCCAAGGATTTCGGGGTGGAATTTCTCTTCACGTAATAAGCTGGCCTGTGTTGAGTGTGTGATCGATGTTGTTCCACTCAGTTCTCCTGCAGACGGAATGCAGATCACGCTGAATCGGATAAGTGGAATGGCTGGTTTGAATGGTGTGCACTTTTCACTTTTGAAGTGTGGTGTTGCGGCACAGTTGGATTGACTCTGACCATATCTTCGTTGTTATACGTAAGCCGTCCAGGATGGTTGATTGCTTTACTTACCTTAGTATTGCTGTCATCAGTTTGCAGTGCTGCCGACGAGTTGTCCATGATGACGGTGGAATCACGATGTCGTGGAGTCGCTATGACATTCGATTGTTCCCTGAGAGGGAGGTATGCAGTAAGTGTGTGCGCTCAATTTCTATCCAAATACTTGGCCCATTTATTCTGTAAGTATTCGACTACCGTTGTCTCCGTCAGTGGGCCTGTAGTAAATAGGCTAACTGTTTTATCGACGAGACAATCCATCAAAGGTTATTTGGGTATGTACAAGTTCGCGACAAACTACCGAGGTAATGAAAACAGACTTCTGGTTAGTTCACGTACTTCATCTGCTCCCATTGCGCGTTTTCATGCTCGGCTGTTAACGGTTGCCAAAGCCGTAAGGCAACCAGACGACGACATGATTAAGTGCTATGATGGATTTGACAACTTCGTTGCGCAAGGTCCTTAGATCCCGCCTGCCTGACTATCCACACCGGACAAAGCGGCGTGTCACAATTAAAGGTCGGTTCTGGGGTTGTTGGCTATTCATGGATTTTTATTGTTTTTGCGTAGTTTCCCCTATTCAGACATTTGTGCTTATGTATTACTCTGCTATTCAGTGATCCACCATCAAGGTCAGCTGCGACCGTAACCATGTTACCCGTGAGTATGACTTGAAGTTGAAAACGTGAAGTTGACAAACGTGTCTTCAGAACGTCCAAAAGCCCCTTTCAAAATGTCATCCACATTATGTGGGCATTATTCTCGGGATTGCTGCCCATGAGCGCTCATTCTGCACAATTAGATCGACCAGTTCACCAACATTGGACAATTTCTTAAAGCAGTGATTCGACCAAACTTTCAGAAGACGAGTACTGGTAGGTGCTAACATTTCGTTTAGGCTCGTCAGTACCAAATAACCAATAACACGGAGAACTTTCTACTCAACGTCCAACGTTTAATACACGACTAAACATCCAGTCGTGTGATCGGAATGACACCCATTGCAGCTTAGGTCCACAGCAGCCTAAGGTTCACAAATACTTGTTATCGTACAAAAGTTCGAACCGGTTTATCGCGACGGCTTCAGCAAATTTTAGGAACCGTGGGTTGTGGTGGCGCATTATGATGGTGAAGGCTGAGGTCAAGTCCACGTTGTGGCCAGTTGACAGGATGTGTCGTCCGATCGACGAAGCTGGGGGCTTACGATTCTCTGTGACTACAATGTCCGGTTTTGAGACCTGTTTGTGAACCCACTTAGGTACATGTTCCTTCATTCTTGAGGTCAATGATCTATCGGTTCTGCCTATGTAACTTTCTCCGCAGTTACATGAGAATTGGTAAACACAGTGTGATTTGGCGCCAATAGGCTTGATCTCTGATTGTAGGCACGAGTAACTCGCGTATCTAATTAAGGACCTGCAGTTCGGCGGCATTGTACGTCTGTTTTAACGAAAAGACAATTCCTTGGGTTGTTCGCATCGTTGCGATATCCCCTTTGAAGGGTAGCTCAATGTATACTAATTTCTTGGGGACCTCATCATTCTTACTGCTTTTGGGCCTCCATTCGCTGTGACGCTGAATAAAGCTTCTGGGGTACCCATTACCCTCCAGAGTCGTCTTAAGCATTTCTAACTCTTGCTCAACACAGTCGGATGTGCAAATGCGGCGTGCTCTGGTGAACAATGTTCTCACTACACCCCGCTTATATTTCACCGGGTTGAAACTAGTGAAATGCATATACTGACCGGACTCCGTTGGCTTCCTATAATAATATGTCCAGGTAAGGCAGAATTTTATCAGCTACTGCTTCACATCTCACCGTGAAGTTGAAATGGAAGCCATGAAGCCGCAGGACAAATTGTTCTAGCAGCTCCAAATATTTGGAACAGACCAGGGTATCGTTGCTGTGTACGAAGAACATCGATTTCAATTTCAAAAACGCACTGACGGAGTGACGATGGGCAGTCCATTGGACTCATTTTTCGTTAACTTTTCCGAGATCATGGTAGGAGGAACACTAACTGATATCATTTCGCAACTGTCATACTACAGACATTATGTAGACGATGCGATAGTAATGAAGAGGCGGTCACGTCCTGTTACTATTACCATTGAGTGTCGTGCTAGTTAATCATGCCGATACTGACCTTTATGGAAGTTTTTTTCTTATTTTTGTTGAACCAACACTCAGTTGCATTGAGTTAATCATCCTGATTTCGGCTGTCTGAGTAATTTAGCGGCAGTTCCGTGTTGGAACTTACTTGATATGAGCAAGCCAGGATATAATCGGCTTTGCTGTGGGCAAACTATTTTGAACATGTAGGCGGACGGCTGGGATTATTTCAACTGGTTTATAGACACATAATCACGAACCGTGAGTTGTCGAAACTGGATATGCTTACCGTTAAGTTATCTGAATGAATAACTTGTATTAGCTTTTCAGGTTACACAGGTTACACACAGGTTACACATTGAAATTATATAATCCACCACTGTGTCACATGTAAAGTACATTTCTGTCAGTTTATGTCGTCGTACAAATTGTCTTCCAAAATAGATGGAGTCCGAACTTGTCATTGATGGTAAGGCTTATTTGACTATCCTGATAGCATGAGTTCACTGCAAATTAGATTTTGAGTAGTTTTCGACTGCTTAGTTTGCGATGGCATTTGTTTTTCACTTAAACTAAAAAAGTCTGTTGTCAGTACACAAATCTTGGAACAGACGGTCAAGTTTTGACCGTGAAGCAAATAGTGACTAAACAGTACGGGTGATAGAATGGATGAGCAACCTAGGGCAGAATATATGTTGATTTTGTTAGCAAGAAACCTCTATAACTTTTTTCGTTTGGAAAGAAATATATGTAATAACAGCTAAAGACGACTGTAGACAGCATAACGACACTCGTCACTGTCTGTTACTTGTAGCCATATCCTTCAGAGTCTGTAGCCAAAGATACTCATTATCCTTCAGAACTCAACAAGGAAACCTGGCTGCACCAGCAATGGCCAAATCTAATGCCAATTTATGTGTACCCTTGTGTCAAGCCATCGGTTGCCAACCGTGATGCTATATCCAACCATATCCAACGAGCGCAACCTAGTCACGATATTTTAACCGGTCTGCCGAGCACACAGTCGCATTTTGTACATTACTTTTAACGTCAGACGGATGTTGAGGCAATGGCGAGGGTGTTTCGTGTTAACTGAGTTCAACCGCACTTCGACGATACACAGAACGCTCTTTTCGTTGACCCCACTACTGGCTGTGATACATTCCTGAAGGTGGGCAGGAGTTCCCGGCTAATCCCAGACTATCGTCATGTGAGGTGCATTCATAGTGGAGACATGGTCCCCCACCAATCTTGAATGAGCATTCTGCAATTAGACAGCGCCAACTACATACCATATTGTAGTGTTCAGTCGTAGTGGTTAATCGCTTCTTGGATTTCTTGTGCATTGTCGGCATAGCCGGGGTCTACGATGATGCTTCTTGGAAGTAGTCCCACATCGCCACTGGTGAGACCCTTGATGCATGTCGTTGATTATAAATTTGGAGAGAAAAGGAAACTCATGATGACCCTACCGTGCTACACCAAAGACAATGAAAGGTGGCAGCAATCTGCCACAAGCTGTAATTCCACCTGGAATCTAACTCTGTACTACCACAAAGTGGATAGCTATCGTGTACTTCCTACATGAACAATCAATCGCGGAAGACAAGTCTGTCAACGAAACCGAAAGCTTCACTTTTATTCGTGAACTGTTGTTTAAAATGACGGTGTTCAAACAGTTGCCAAGGAGGGAAGTCTTAGTTATTATCTCCACGGTCTGTACGAACCAAGGCTTTCACGCTCTTGAGGTTGAGCAACCATCACATCCCTCAGGACGAGGAAACCTCCTAAGTGTTTAAAACCTTGTGGAACAAAATAACCGGTTTCCTAACGAGTCTGTGATCCTTCAAACGTGCTAGGTTGCATTATAATGTCTCAGGTTTTGGCTTTCTCTCAAATGTTCACTGTTGTCGGAGAATCTGTGCGCTGGGATGACAGAGTACAATTGGACTCACAGCGAAGGATCATTGACACTAGAAGTTAGTTGAGCCGTGTGATTCAACTTGCTTCGCTCAGAATTCCGTGCCTCTTTTTGAGTTAGATATCTGTGAATCGCATACTCTGTGAATTATCTTATCAGAAAGCAGACAACGAGCACTGGCGGGATAGGTAAGGTGAAATGGCTTTCGGGAATTTCCGGATACAGTAACTGAATCCATTTTCACTGCATGTTCTGAACGCCAAATTTCACAACCCTTTCATGGGCTTTTTGCAGAGTCGTGATGTGGAGCTTGACGAGCACCGTGACACCCACATTGAGCCGGAGTTGATTGATTTGTTTCGAAGCTTTTTACGGCATACCCAGTGGTTCGTTGCCCCACGAATCAACGCACAATGATTAGTAATGGTCAAATGAAGAATGTTCTATAGTCATATCAAGTTTTAATCTGAACTACTCAGTGGTGTCTTGGCTAATCTGCCTACACTGTCGACTTAATGGTCGGTTAATGCACCTGTATCGGCTTGCTTGTTTGCCTCTAGCCATTTTAGCTTTCTCTGTGGATACTACCAGAGCATAAACACTGATACAAAGCAACTGGTTATCAAACTCAAGATATATTTAAACGAAGAAGTCAGAAACGACATTTTTGCATAATGTATCTTTAGAGCACATTTCGCTACATGGACATTATAAAGTCAACCGACACGGTCAGTAACGAAACGCACACAACTCAATACGCCTCGATTACCAGAACAATCTGGTACGGTTGACGTACGTTCTACGCAGCCCAGCTGGTTGTATTGTTCACCGCCACCCGAACCCCAACACAGTCGTTGAAAACACTGCTACCGCTCGATTCCAGATCTCTGCTTGAATTCTCTTGTGAGTACTTGGCCATTCACATAGAATGTAGCGGCAATTTTGCAATCGGGCCAGCGAACATTTCTGTTTGGGTCCGAAAAGACGCCCATAGATACCACAATGTTTCAGTCAGGTCAGAACGTGACAATTCACAAATATGTGGCGTCGTCGACCGCCCGACACTTGTTGACTTGTCGACCTCAACTTGAACCTGGAGAAGGTCTTTCAAATATGTTACGCAACGAAAATTCGAAAGCTTTTTTGGTTCGCGGATGCGGTAACAACAAATGAGATCCACCTCTCTGCTTACAAAAATGACTTGTTCATCACCAGATTATCCTGGTGAGTGGGGTGCATCATGTGTGTGCGTGGTTACTGATTTTGTTGATTGGCTTTACTACTTCCGTTGAACTTTGCTGTGTGTACCCGCGGACCGTAGTACGTACTTACTGGAATGCAGCGAAATGGACTCGAAGGAGACACTATGAGAAAATTGTTTCTGACTTTTCTGCTGCTATTTATTACAGGAAAGGTTGTTTTGGTTTTCTGGAAAAGTAGGCCGATATGAACCGCAATCTTGCGCGCAACCTCACGATCACACAACCAGTTTGATCAGAAATCTGTGGAAACGACTAAAGTACTTCATCAATGGAGAACAGCGATATGTTAACGATGCTTAGCATTTCCTTGGCAAGCTGAAGAACATGAAAGTGGAGGAGGATAAAGAGATGATATTGTTTGATATCACGGCGCTTTTCACATCAGTTTATCCTTGCCAAATGACTTTTTCAACAGCTGCTGGTAGTTAAGCTGAGAGAAAATGAACTAGTAAGACCGGAGAGTGTGTGCAACCTCATGGAACTACGTCTCTGAGCGTACTTCAGACGCGACTGTCAAATCTACGAATAACTGAAAGGAACTCTAATGGGAACTCTGTACATCTGGATGTATTACCGGAACGGTCACACAGAGACGATGAAATTTGCACAACTGAGGATCCAAGACTAGATACAATATGCCAATACTACATTCATAATCCTCATATCCTCCAAAGTAGAAGATACGCACAACTTAGTAGTATTTTCGACTATATCAGAGTTATGGTGAAAATTTAAAATGACGACAAACCGTCTTTCTTAAATGTGCCACTGAGCTTGAAATCTGATAAGACACTAGAGAGCTCAGTTTACCGAATGCAAGTTCATTTGTACCAACTGTTAGTTTTTACAATTACAAAAGAAGCGGCATCTGGACTCTGTTTAGGTGAGAAGAAACATATTCCGGTTCCACAAGGCTGGTAAAGATGACAAAAATATGTTTTTCACACATTTATTGTTAAAAGGTATCCGTGAAGTTTAATCGGACAGTGTCTACTGCGCAAAAAGATATACTCGAACTCTACAGAACAGTCAACAAAATGGATTGCCGTATCCTACGTCAGAAACATGGCGAATACCCGAAAGACTTATGTGACCATACGCTATCACATCAGCGCATAACCCTGCCACAACCATTCGAAAAATGCCATCAAAATCAAAAGACTGACGCAAAACTACTTAACAAAGAAGTATAATATGCAGAATCAAATACAACAGCCGCGGCAAACGTTACGTTTGCCATCGGCGTGACTACGTACACACGAGTTGGTCATCGAGGGATACAATCTATTTTCGTTGATGTCCGTCTACTGCTGGGAAACAGGACACGTTGAATATCAGTGCCGCAGTAAGTCTTACTTTGACAGACACCAAGCAAGCAAGGTAATGCCTGAAAGCCTGGCATTCATCACCCGGACGTGATAAACCAACGTTGAATTGGACGATATCTATGTGCCAGTATGAAGAAAAGGTTTGGCGATGTATACGATTAAGCACCAATACACGATTGACAAATCAAATCGGCCGTCGCAGTTAACCAATCACGTCAAAGTGCACTGGCTAGGAAGAACCGGCCTAAGGTAAAACAGTAATGTGAAGCAAACATTCGTGTTCCAAGGAGCAAGACAACAGGATCCATCCAATCAAATTCAAGCTAAAAGGATCGGAAACGGTCAGCAGTAACCAGTAAGCCCTCGAGCCAAAAGATCATACTAATATGTCACGCAAAAACAGACTTCCGTTGAATTTCACCAGTCTCAGACTCGTACACGCAAATTTCTACCTTTGATGCTGTCGCCTCGATTGGTGATGAAACGTTTGCGATTTGAATGTCGAGCTCCGCCTGTACCTGGAAGCGTCAGCTACTTCCCCAGATACCGATTCTTCAGAGTTCCTGAAGAAGCACAGGTTAAACTTAACATCCAGAGTAGAAGGGGACGTCAGTCGGTTTACTTTATTGGTCTTGTGTGACACTTTCTGAGGGGCAACACGCACCAATGGCGGGGAGTTCTAAGGTACGAGATAACGTTGTCTGTTACGTTTGCTTTAATGTACGTACATTGAGTGTCGCTAGTCTGAGGTCGAATTACCACGTCTGGGATAGATCGCGTGTGATTTTATAATTTCGCTAGAACGATGGTGTCAAAAAGAAGTTCTATGTTGAATCTCATCAGGGGCATCACAGCAAACATTTATATTGACATTTGGGAGACCGTTCCTAACAGTATTCTCAGTGGCCTGCGTAAGAGAAGTAGATAAAAAAAATCGTCATAGGAGGGAGGAGAATGTTTGTGGGCTTTGGCTGACTATGTTGCTTAGCGGAATAGCTCATATTGATAGCGTAAATCGATTGGTTATTTTTTCTCCATAATTTCATAATGGACTGGATGGTACCCGTTTTCCAAGGTCGAAGTAGGAGGCTGATTTGAGAGATCATGCTCAACAGTTTTGACCATGTGTCTTACCTACAGGATAGCAAAGTGAAACACAGTGTTTGCTATTCCTTGACAGTCGGTGACTCGTACGTCTGCTTTGCACTCTAACAAGATTTAGTCATCCAGAGTGCCAGTGCACGGAGTATGGTGCTGCGATAACAGCAGCCCGAAAATTTGAACATTAACCAAAGGGAGACATCTGATTTAGCGGATTTGCCCAGTTAGGGGGTCAAAGACCGATGGGGTTGTTGCTGCGTTTTACTCCTGTTGCTGGGATCCCGTGACCGCGTCTACTCGCGTCCCTGGAATAAGGTTCAGACGTGCAAAGTACATCAGATCTGATTATTACGGGGACGAACATATCCCGCAAGTCATACGAACAGCGCAACTTTCAGCGACCAATGTACTCCGTTATGACATTTTGAACTCTTCAACAGGATAACATGTAACATGTTATGGTGACTGCGTGGTGTTTTATTAGAGACTTGATTGTGAATCGTGAATCCGTCGCGGGCCGATGGCCTTACTACTCATTGTCCGCTCCTGCATATTTCACAATCAGTCCTCCAGATTCTGAGAACTCACCTGACAAGATCGAGCCGGCTAACTCACTTTCCCGGGTATTAGATGTTGGCACATTAGTACGTAAGTACACCGCAACTTATTAACTTTGGACTTGACTGTATAATTTGCCTACATAACAATCAAGCTTTAAGCTATCACCACTTGAATAAAGCTAAGTCGTGACAATTTGCGTGGTTTACCCATTTTTTGGTACTGACTGCTTGTACATACTCCGTTGTGTGTGGTGGACTAACGATGTAAACAACGAAACTGCCATGGAACGGGTCTTCAAAAACAGCAATCTGAACGCCTCTCTTATTAATATCGTTGGTATGAACAATTGCTTCTTATGCCGACTCGTGAAGCATGAGTTATGGAACCCGGGTCGGCCGTAAAGCGTCTCCTCATTTCGGGTCCCAGAGGTCCTGCTTACCTGTGATTAGAGACGCTATTAGATGTGGCACGTGCTCGTGCTCGGTGACATTCATGTGGTGGAATTTGTGGTGTCCTCGGTGGACTAACCTGTTTTTCTTTCTTTCTATATTGTGTCGCTTCACTTATTGCCATTGCCAAGTTATGTTTTCCATGTATATGTGGAGTCTGATAAATACATTTTCTTTCACTAGGTATTACCATGGCTACATCGACCGCACCGAAGCCGAAAGGAGGTTAAAAGCACAAGGAATTCCAAACAGCTATTTGTTGCGTCTTGGTCGTACTTTTCCTGAGAAAGATACATGGAACAGTATTTACATATTATCCTATTTATCGTCCACTTTAGAGTGTTACCATTTCAAGTATGTTTACGAGATTATTATTCGTTTAATTCAAATTGCTTGCTTTCAGACTCATACCTCGTTTCAATTGTTTCCAGCTGGGTGGACGTCTGTTTGATTGCTTGCAGGGTTGCTTGTCTCGTTACCATGTACATGATATAATGAACGGAGAGAAACTAAGGTATCCGGTCCCACCATGTGCCGTGAGTTGCTGTGTTTTTTTTCTTAGGTTTGAGCCGATTAGATTCCATGTTACACACCTTTCTGTATAACATTTAATATATGTTTATTTATGCCTTTCTGCTTAAGGAAACTGATTTCGTGGAATTGACCTACCCATTTCATAAATTTAACTGATTACTTATCCTTCTGTATGACAACCGAAAATTCATACTGTAAACTGAATTAGGTATGTTTTTATGCTTATTTTGAGTTACTCTGTCTGATGCTGTGATGTTGTCAATGATACCTTTTGCCCGTCGTCATCATTCTCATTTTTAGTTTTCGGCCATGTCATTTACTCGGTTCACCGTGATCAACAGGTTCTCTGCCGAAAAATTAAGTTAAACAATGTCCTCCACACACTCACACCAGTCAGCTTACCTATGGTAGAAATTTATCTGACTCAGCGCTTTTCTAAGCCCCGACACAATAGAAGACCTGACGAGGGACCAATCCAAGCGTTGCGCTAAGATACATCAGAATTGGACGAACAGCTTCAGTGTTACATCTTCCGTTATTCGCCAAGTTCTGTATTGCACCAATCAGCTTACAGCTTGTGACTTTGCATGTGCCATTATGATCAGCCAATGACAGACTCTGATTTCTTTAATACTGATGTACATCTATAAATGCGGGTTCTTGTCTCATGAATAACAACTGCTTACTGCAACCAGTCCGAGGTCTTCTCCTTATTACTTACGTGGGAGGTTTCAATTCGAGTACGATTTCTAGGGCTATTCGAAGTTCTTAATTACCACCCAGAAATACTCCATTTCAAGATTCCCGAAACCCTCATCTATTCCCCCCAGAATATCGTCTGTGACAAATTTGAGAAGGAAGTGGGAGATCGGATACCCCTACTGGACGCCACTTGAATTAGTGAACGCTTGGAATAGTTTCCCTGTAAATGCACGCTCTGCACTCACAACTGGCATACAACGAATTCAATAAACTCACGTACTTCATTCGGACTTCTGTACGACGAAGTTAACCCAGAGAGCGTGTCGGGCCACCGAATCGAAGGCAGTCTTCAGGTCCAAAATTACTGCGACTGTTGACTAAAAACAGAAGTGCCTTAGCTCCATTGTCTATCTTGCGATGAAGGTATGGTTGATACACTGGCTATCATACATGAACCCTGCCCGTTTATCTATTAGCTAATTTTATGTGTTTCAGAAGCCACCGCATTATGAGACCCGTGAACAGCTTGCATGCGATGAAGCTAAAGCCAATACCTCTGCGATTGTCATACAATGTTCTGGCGCCTTTTTGAAAATGGTAATGACTGTTGAAAAACATCTCTTCATTCTTTCCCATATAGACCAGAGGAGTGTGGTCAGTGAAGAAATCAGTCTGTCATCGCCATCTTTGAAAGTGATGGAACAAGAGCTTGGATCTGGAGTTTCATTATCTTTCGGTAGTTCGCTCTTTAAAACCATTTCGGTTTCCGAGTTGAGGTCGTCGGGAATGTCATATCTAACCTTACAATCTCCATCATTCACAGTTGAGTGAGTTGGCTCAGACCAGGTGAACTGTTCCTCAAAGTGCTCAGCCCATCCTTTAAGTCGCCACGGCTAGTTGTAAATTCTTAAGCCTATTTTACCGTGTGATATAATCAGTCGGACCTCTATGTCTCAGATCTCTTGAACGTAATCCTTGTATAAGCACGATATTCTTACTTAGATTCTAGTTCAGGTTTCAGTGTCACCTAACATCACATCGCGGCAGCTGGTTGGTAGCGACGCCATCCATCAGTCATTCGATAGTAGTTTGGACCCCCGGTTTCCCGACCACTTCCGACGGTGTTTATCTTCGTCATAAAACTGATAAAAGAACTACATATGGTTAGCTGGACAGGACTGTCGAAGGTAAGAGATGTCCGCACGATGTTCTGCTGTATCATTATGTCCGTTTCCGGATTGACCTATCATTGTGACCGGAGCCAATAGACACTGACGCATAAATCTAACCACAGGTAGCTTGTGCTTCACCACTTGCCGTTCCCCTCGCACATACACTCGTACTCAATGGAAACTTGGAGGGCAGATCCAGAATGTGTGCGAACGGAGGTCGTTTTGGCGCAGACGATCATTTCTGGTCAGCCAGGGGATAAACCTTATCTATTGAAAACGCAAAATAGTGTTATTCCGACGGTAAAATCTCAGCTGGAAAGAAGCATATTGAAAATACAAAGCGAGGAGTTATTCATTGTAGGAGCACATATTGTCGCACTAGATAGAATGGAGAGAAAAAAGCAAATTAAAGTTTTATGGAGAACTTAACAAAACTTACATCATGTAATGCGCCAACAAAGCGGAAGGCAAGAAAGGGTAGCAGGCCATTTTGCCTCAAATTTCCGAAAAGGGACACGGGTAGTTTGCCAATCGACCCAGGTCCTTCGTTGACGCGATTAAGAAAAAAGCATAATCCACTTAACTTACTTGCGCACAGCATACAGGTACACGGTTCGCATACACATCTATCAATCCTGTTAAACATACAGAATGGAGTTCCTGATACACATAACTGAGTATATGAACTGCGTGCTTGTGTTCTCTTACATACATGCTGGTTATGTGAGATCGGCTGTAATGTGATTCATAATATACATTTCGTTTTAGAGAACAAACACTTTTGAGATGTTCAATCTGTTTAGTTTAAGGATACTTCCATTATGGACCTGGGATACTACACACATCCTGGCACTCCGGATTTGTGAGGTTGACTCGGATTTGTGTAAATGTCGACTGACGATTTCACTTGTACCACAGCTGATCGATCGATCGGCTAACAACTGTGTATGCTATCCCATTATACTCAGACCGTTAGAATGTGCAATTCATGGGCTGTTACACCGGCGTCACATCATTTCAATATCATGTTGTGAACTGTCTGACGGACAAAGTGAATAAATTTAAATGAGTTGCACCAGCATTCCCGAGTTTAAACAAAGCGGAATTTTCTGTTTTATTCTTCCGCTATTGTGTCATTAGAAGCACTTATTTATGATAATAGCTATACTACTCCACAGACTGTGAGTAGCCGAGTTAAATTTCTTTACGGTACGTGGTAGTGGGATTTTCAGTTTTTGTACTCGTCCAGACCACTTCCTCTTACACAACACATTTGTCTTTCATATGTGTATACCGTTAGTTTGAAAGCTCTTTTGAATTTATGGGCGATGTACTTTCGGAGGGTCGTCTCCAGTGCAGCGAGAGAAGGTCGCGGTCTTTGGAAGGTGACTACTTTGTACACTTTGCCCTTTAAAAATGAACAATGTAGCCGGTGGAGGCTGCCATTATTGGATCATCCTTTCTACAGTTGCGCACTTAATATTATGGTTTGATTTCCAATCGACGAAAGGAAAGAAGTGAGCACCAACGTTTTTTAGGAGCGAGTAAAGGCAGGTACGCACCCTGGCAGACACTTAACTAAATGCAACGTTGTATAAGGTGATTTGAAACGCCAAGCAAGCGGTGGAACGCGATACTTTGAAAAATGTTTCACTGGTGAAGAGCTGAACAGTCTAGAAAAGAACGAAGAGTAGCGATAATGTATCTTACTTTGGTACAGTTCGTCACACGCTGGTAATCCATATGACTAACGGAGTACCAATTTGAAAAAATTAATTGTGGATTCCGTTTCGAAGGATGGCCAAACCACATGGTACCATTTCCAGTTTCGAGTTTATGGAAGGACAACCGGTATTTTAGCTCATTAATACCATTTTAAAGTGTATGGTCCCTTTTAGTATTTGTACAGTCTGAAATTAGTGTTTTCTTAGATGCCGACAGACGTTGAACGTACAAATAGGTTGTGTTTGACACATTGAAGGACACCGTGGTAATCGAAACTTAAAAACGATGTGCCGTTGAAAATGGAGACTGACTGCATCTCTCATTGAATTGGTCTCCGACTAATTTCAAGTAGGCACGAGTAAGATCGTTAGGCTTCAGAAGAGTGGAAAAGACACCGCCATTGAAAGTGCCAAGAGCATTGCTGAAATCCAAAAACTACTGCCGAATGGCACTACTGTTCATCAAGTGAGATCGAAGTGCTGTTTCCTTGTCACACAATTGTCGGCTGACAACGTTCCCTAATGAACCAAAAAATCAGTTTGGTTTGTCAGTGATACTGGAGTTGTTATTAAGAAACGGGGCTGTTTTCTTTTAGAAACAATTCACTGAGTCTTGCTTTCTTGTACCACTTTGTCCGGCTGTCCGAGGCTTCTTACAATCTCAATTCTTTATCAGAACCTTCTAGTTCATTTGACATAAACCATATAGAAAATCTCTAGAACTGCACTGGCGACGAATTGTAAAACCGAAAGAATTTTGAAGCCGTTTGATCGCGTTAGCAGATAGATCACTAGAAAGTTCTAGAAGTGTTTGGTGCCGTGTAATGGGAAGTTAGTGTGTTCGTGAGTCCCTTTCACGGCGACATCACTCTAATTGTATTCTCCATATTTTGTACTATCTCCTCTGCATCTATTTTACTGTCGTCTTAGCAGTGTTTCTCAAACAGCTCGTTTCCAAGGCCAGTGTGCATACCCCACGACAAAATTGTCCCCATTTTGGCACTCAGTCTGCCCTCAGACGTACACATTTCAATGATCTATTGGGCTAAACTGGACGGTGTGATCATCCACACCGATAGAGTCACTCATACCAGGCAGGCCAATGGGTAGAGGTCTGACAAACCAGTCTCCTGGTCCTCCAGGTTGGGGGTTGGAAGAAGGTTGGCATCTTTTTCCGGAAAAAGTACCAGTTCTGGTACATTGCCACCCAACCGCTGCCTTGCGGTACAGGCTTTTGAGCCAAAGGCTTTGGTTGAGAACCCTAATCGTTCTCCTGTCTAGGTCTGGGCGTCCTGGCAGTATCTCAGCCCACACACAACCATGAATATTCACAACAATAAATCCATACTGCATCGGCCGTCTCGCAGTATAAACCGGGTCGCCCTATCTGCTGCATACAGCAGGGTGGATAGGCGAAAACATGCTACTGCTGACCCCTCCCCCACTGTCCTATCAAATTTAGCTCTCAGGCCCCTCCCGACCCCATTTCTGATAATTACTCTGCAGGTCCCACAGCGGATATGGCTAACCATAACACTGTGGTGGTCAGTCTACTTTCTTACCACTCAGCCTTAGGCCTCATTCGTCCTCATGCCTAGAAAGCGAATTACTACAGATGCTCTCAGCGTTTACATTCTGAAACAGATAGATTAACAGGACGCTACAGCATGCGCAATAGACTCATTGAATATCAATATCTGCTATATTTCGGAGACTAGGATTTATGACAGTAGTCGACGTATAGAACTGACAGCTCCTTCACTGTCTGTCCGACACTGATCACAAACTTCGGGCGATTCCACAATTGTCGCTACCGGTCATGTTGGAGTAGGTATAGTCCTCAGCATGACTGCCGTAGCTGCACTGATAGATTGGATTTCCCGTTAGCAGCAGACTTTGTGCCGTCTTGTTAAGGCCAGCGTCAAACTGCAAACCAAGAAGAATCTCTTCATTTTGTCTGTTTATGCTCCAACTGACTGTAGTGACGTCGGCGTCAAGGACGCATTTTACTCGGATCTGGCCGCTCTCCTTCGGTCGACACATGGTTCTGATATAGTCGTTCCGGCCGGAGATATGAACACCCAGGTCGGTCGCTCCGGGGAAACTGAGTTTCGTTTAGGTGACAGGTTTAGTATAGCATCACATTACTTGGATAGTTGCGTGTGACTGTTCCAACTGTGCGCTGAGCATAAGCTATTTTTAGCCAGCACTAGTTTTAGGCATCGTGCACGTCATTGTTATACTTGACGCCCTCCTTCTCCGAATCAGGCCTGGTCTCAGATAGACCACATAGCCGTTAGTTATAGGTGGCGGGGTTCCATTCAAGACTGTCGTTCTTATTGGAGCACATACTTGGATTCAGATCATGCGTTGGTACGTTGTCGTTTTGTTCCTTACTTTCTCCAGGCAACGACTGATTATTGCTAAATTGGGTATGCCATCAATAAAGTGTAGGTTCCACGCTAGCCTAGTAAGCCGGCCAAGCAATTCTCTTCCAGAAGGTCACAGTGGCTGTTGGACTCAAATCTCACAGGCCATTCGTGAAGCAGGTACTGTAGCATGCGGCACAGGGGTACGTGGACAAACAAACATTGGATTTCAGAGAAATCCCTGGAGTTGTTAGATGCTAAACGGAACGTTCTTCCGGGCAGCCCATATAACAGGTTTGGGATGGATATCCATAGGAATGTGAAACGTTGCCTGATCGCATGATCGTAAAGCTTGGCTTATGGAGAACTTTTAAGAAACGCTTTTGTTTCAGGGAACTCTGGCAGATTCTTTAAGCCTGTCCATGCTACTGATTCAGGGTGACCGTCTGTCAGCGGCGCAATCAGTGGGGCAGAAGGCACAATAGTTCACACTCGTCTAGAAGATTGGAGCGCTAGGCGGAACACTTTGAGGGTCAATTTAGCTGGCCTCCTGCTTCTACTGTGTTGCCACCACAAACTTGTGATGTAGCACCCTGGTCGGTAGATTTGGAACCACCCACTGAGACTGAGGTTCGCAATTGCCTTTCGGCTCTTAATCGTAATAGGGCTGCTGGCCCAGATGATCTCGTGCCGGCACTTTTCAAAGAAGGTGGGGAGGCGTTAGTAAAGGTTTTGACTCAGTTGTTTCAACTTGTATGGACAACGGAGACCATCCCTCTTGCTGAGGCCACTCGATAATAGTTCCCATATTCTAAGAAAGGAGTCCGGGGCTGTTGCGAAAACCATAGAGGAATTAGTTTGACCCCAGTCATTTCAAGGTTCTGGCATCATTATACTTCGTCACCTCACTGCAGCTCTAGTGGTAAACATTAGGGAAGAACATGCGTGTTTCCGCTCTGGACAGGGATGTATTGACCTAATTTTTCCTCTTTGTCAAATTCTGGAACAGCGTCATGTGTACCGCCGGCCAACAATCGCCGTATTTCTCGACTATAAAGGTGCGTTCGATTCGGTGGATCGATCTACACTTTTAGAGTCGCTTAAACGTAGGGTGTACCGACTAAGTATGTGAACATACTGTCGGCGCTTTATTCCCATACTTCAGCTCAGGTTAGGGTTTACGGTGAACTGTCTGACAGTTTCAGCACCAGGAGCGGCGTACGTCAAGGCTGTCCACCTTTCACCATTTTTGTTCAATTTCGTCATAGACGAAATAATGGAGGACTGTCTGCGGCACTCACAATGATGCCGGCGTGGACCTCCTACCTGGTGAAAGACTGACTGATCTTGATTATGCTGACGACAAGGTGTTGCTGTTTGACAACTTTCAAGCAACACAAACAATGCTAGATGTTATTTCGCGTTCTGCTGAATACTTCGGAATGCGCTTTGCAGCCTCAAAATGCAAAGTGCTTCTGCAAGATTGCTGTGATTACGTAGATTTAATGTTAGATAATGAAGTCATGGAGGTTGTTGACCGGGAGGTATGTTTAGGAAGTTGCGTCGGCGGCGGCGGAGGTGAAATAAAAGCGCGTATCTCTAAGGCTAGAGTAGTATTCGCCAATCTAGGACACTCCTGGCAATCGAGAGGTATCTCTTTTATGTTCAAATGTTCCGTATGTGAGGCGAAAACGCGTGCTGTATTAATTTACGGCAGCGAAACATGGCCGTCAGAGTAGAAGACGTGTAATCCGTCTCCAGGTATTTGACCACCGATGTCTGCGTTCGATCGCTGGTATCGGGTTGGCACCAACGAGCAAGCATCGAGGAGGTTAGGAAGTGGGTGTTTAGTAGTGATTTCCATCGGGTTCTTTCATTCAGTCTTTACGCTTACGAAGACTTAGATCATCATTAGGTCATATACTAAGCATGAGCTAGTATCCTGCCATACCAGCACTTCATCTGAGCCGACCTCTCAGTCCGACTGGCTTCACCTACTGGCGATGATTCGATCTGAAAGAAGGTGAACAGTTCAGTCTTACAAAGATGGATTTCTACTGTTAAGGTAGTGTCGTCGTCGCTGGATGTGTGACCTCGCGCACCTACAGCAGTCGGTTGGCTGAAAACGTACTAGGTGGAGATGACAAGAACGATCGATCCCTCATTGTCGTGAATATAATCGTTGTTTGGTCGCACACTAGCCACAAAAGCTAAGTGGCACGTAATGGACGGGATAGTCTGTAAAGCCGTAAGAAGCTGCTAGTGCTGATGACGCCTTATTCTCACTTGTATTTCAGTTGCTTGTTTTCAAAGTATGAACGGTGTGATGTGGGATGTCCGAATATATGCTTGGCTATTTTTATTAGTTATTTCCCCTCGTGTTTTTTTCTTCCTGGCACGGGTTTGCTTTTTTTTCGTGGTTTTATGGCAGTTGAGCGTCGATGTGAACAACTGATATCTTACTGTCTGTGATGATGGTGATAATGGTGAGTAAAAGAGACTAACACATCTCTGCGTCTGAACCCTCCTGCACGAATAAAGTGTAACTTGTCTTGCCTTGTTTGCACCTACTAGAAAAGACAGCGCGATGGTCAACCCATGACTTGACCTAAGTGTGTGGAATTTTTGGTATCACGTTTGGCCATACTCGGCTTCCCTGTGGGGTTTCATTGACCACAATGTTGAATGATATGGCCACAAGCTGTTGTCAGTGACGAGGCTGTCGTTTTGCTTGTTGCGCTGTCCATCGTTTGCTTCCATTGCTCGAAATTCTTTCAACGAGAAAAAAGAAGAATAACTATCGAAAATTCTAACGATCTACTTCAGAGATGTCAAAATCGCGTGCAGTGTAAAAGTGACAAAAATCCGTTTTCTTACTATCGTTGTACATCTCGATCTACGATTTTCTGTTTTTATTCTCACCCGTCCTTCTTATCTGTTGTTTGCACTCGTGTTTAATGGATGTATGCACTACATGCCCATGGGGTTGTCATATGGTTTCATAGTGGTCATGTAGACAACCCTATTTATTTATTCACTAGGAAAAGTTGGCGTCGAATGATTGTCTTGACCATCAATGTTCTCTGTTTATTTGACACGGAAAAGAAGCACTGAGCAACCTATTCTTACATTTTCTTTAATATATTAAGTGGTCCTGAAGCTTTTCTGCGTTGTATTTCGTACTCCAAATAGCAACTCCTTCATAAATTGAACGACTTCCTCTCAATGCCTTTTTACATAGTTTCTACTCTATCTGGGCGTTTGCTATCATGAGATGCATCAAGGAGCATCAAGCTGTCCAACCATTGGAGATAACTTTAGATCTAATCCTGGACGTTCAGTCGGAAAAGTTAGTATCGCCACCATTGAGAAAGGTCGAGTTCATGCCTGACAAGGCCGAATTTGCAGTCTGTTTACTACCCCTATGTGGTCTGGATACTGCTGAATTCTACAAACCGAAACAGAACGATTGAATGGTTAATGTTGAGCTTCGTACTTACAAAGATGACCATACTGTACGCGGATGTGGTTAACACCATCCGTTTCCGGACTGGTCTATCTTAGTGAGCGGAGCCAATGAACACTTGCCCATATCTGTGACCGCAGGTAGCTTGCGCTGCACCACCTGCGGTTCACCTCACACATACACGCGTACTCAGTGTAAACCTGGAACACAGACCAGAATGTGTGCGAACAGAGACCTTTATGGCGCAGACGGTCATTTCTGGTTAACCATGTGATGAGCCAATATGAAAGCGCAATCCTTATCTGTGTAACTTGTTCACACCCCGTTAGTTTAGGGAAGCGAAGGATAGTATTCTCTAAGCCAGTTAAAAGTATCTTGAAAATGGAAAACAAGAAGAGGCTCATTATAGAAGTGTACTCTATATATGACTATAAAGATGAACACATTTAAATTTGATTTGAGAAGACGAACAAAACTTCCGCTGTACAGTACAGTGCGTCAATAAAGCCGAAGTACAGAAAAGGTAACAGACAGTGTTTCCATTAATGCAGATTCCAAGTGTAAGCGTACCACATTCTCCCAGAGAAGGCTGCTTGTTTTGTTATCCAGGGCAAACTTGGTTGCCGCGGTTGCGAAAGCTGTGGCCATTTCACCATGATATTCTTATTTTCCCGCTCAATTGCTGGTTGTTCTGGTCCTAAACGTCCGTCCGTGAATTTTCCATGTTTTTTCAACTCTAATGTTTCTTGATCCTGCGACGTTCCATAAATTGTGGTTTGTTGTTTTAAAATACCTCCGTTTTTTCAATGCGCACTCGGGTTGAAACAATTACGTAATGACGTATTTTTGGACATGAGGTTCATGATATCGAAACGGTTACCCACATTTGACCTTTGTTGTTGAAGAAGAAATATCCTGATTACGCTGTAACGGCAACTATGTTCAGAATACGTATTCACGTGTTATTCACTTTTGTTTTATCAAAGCTTTTTTGCAGGCCGTTAGAAGCAATTTCCTAATCTCTTCTGCTACCTTGACGTGCACTACATCGGTTCAGAGGGCTTACTGGCTAGGACTTCGGTCCTATCGGGTGCAACCTTGTCAGACAGGCCAGAAGGGGAGCAGTCCAGACGAAAAGCAGTTACACTCATAGGATTGTATGTCGCACTACTGACCGCGTAGGAGTGCTTAGGTAGTGAGGCACGATCCTATGGGCATACAGCAGTTGTGGCACTGCTGTCCTCCGTATCAGGAAGAAGGGGGTTAGAAAAGGTACCCTCAAACAAAGAGCACTCCGATCGCCCAACGGTTGACCGTGACCGCCGGCGTATTATCCAATACGGTCGAAAAACATCCGGTATCACCCAAAAGCCCGATGTAGCTTCGAGTACATCCACTGCGCGCAGCAGTGATCAGAATCAAGCATTAACCTCTCATTAACTACACCCCTTTCACTGTGCGTGTTTATTGCAGTATTCAAAGACTTCGAATACTTGGGACACAAATCGCGAGCGTCTACGCATGCACGCATTTTTCCCAATAATAGTCCGCTTGCGTCTGCTTAATAGACAGTTGCATTATTATTTGCTTGTGTTAGCCACTGTCACAAGACCCAATGCTTTGTGCGCGAAACGTCCGTTTCTTTCCACTTATGACCGTTTTTCGTAAATTTTCGTGTTTTCCTTATGTGTTCAGCCCCCTGTCGAATTCCACAAGCAACGTTTACGCGCCATTCAGTCGTTCGAACCAGAAACTGCTAGTGATCGTCTGGGGTAAATCTTCCACTTCTGCGTTTACCGTACCAAATCGTCGTATGCGATATGTCCTCACACCAAATTTCATTCGGATTATGATTTTTCTAGATGTAGTTCAGCATTTTCAACGAAGTCCAGTTACCTGCGTTTAATTCCGGGCGCTTGGCCTTACTTTGTTATTGCACCTCTTAGTTTAATTTCCTTAAAAGCTCACTCGCATAAATAAATTGGCTAGGATACTGAGCTAAGCGTTCTTTCGTTGATACGGTTTGCCATGATTTCTGTTTTCGTTCATTGTTCCCGCATCCTTCATTTGCTTAAAAGGCAGGTGTTCGGAACCAAGCGTTTATTTTTTGAAGTGCATAAATCGCATTGTTGACCTCATTCTACGTACAATCTGTCCCATAAGTGTAAGGCCATCTGGTTTCGGGCCAAACCTTTGACAGTTTTACGCAAGTCGATCCAGTTTTTGCATCATGGTAAAAATGACAATGAGGACAGCTTTTTATTGCAGAATAGTTTAATGTCCCATAAAGTAATAAGAATGGTCAAAAAGCGGCTGTCCCACAGTTATAATGTCGCTCACTTGAATCGCTTGTGGATGTGTGGTCTTCATTTTATTGTAGAATTCCATTTCAAAATTTCATGCTTTCAACTTTTGTTTCATTCACCGCATTCCATGTCCGTAAACTAGTTTCCTTCATAGCGACCACAACTTTTATAACATCGTATTCTGTGATACTGCTAAGAAATGTAAGCTAAGAAGGACAAGAAAAATGACCCAGCATAGTTCAACAAATACGTAATCATACGACAAGCTCCGTGAACAGGGTATGGATTTTTGTTTGTTGAAACAAACACATATTTGCCGTGAACTCATCCTGGAACACGGAATTGTGGTTCATACTTCCAGAGCTACGGAGCAAAACTTATTAAACACGCTTGTTTCTGTCGGTCGATCACACAAAGTGAATCCAACTGGCTTGTATGCCCGGGGTCTAGTACATGCTCGGTGATCGTGATGCAGGGGATACATCCATGGGTGTTCAGTTAGTCTTTTGACAGATGTTCGTCCAACTTAACTCACAGGCATCTCTCTGTGCGGTCAATGCCTGTTGCTGTGTTCTGTGGGCAAAGGAGGGTCTTCGATACTTGTCAAGGGGACGGGCAGTGGTCTCGTTGAACAAACGATGACTGGCGCTGCGTGTGGGATAAGTTCATGCTACAACAATACCCAAGTTGCGTTTTATTGTGATAAAGATATCGTCA
Source organism: Paragonimus kellicotti (assembly GCA_014220965.1). NCBI lineage: Eukaryota > Metazoa > Platyhelminthes > Trematoda > Plagiorchiida > Troglotrematidae > Paragonimus > Paragonimus kellicotti. Next base: position 85,307 of record LOND01028405.1, on the reverse strand, counting down.
CCCTTGTATGGTTGGGAAGAACAAACATTCGACTTCGGTGGTTTGAAAACTATCACTTTTGTTCTGTCTACGCGGTATTTACTGGTAAACATTGATGTATAGCTGTTACTGACCACAGTGACCTACGTTAAAATTTCAGCTTGTTCTAGACTGCTGTCGGGGCATATATGTTTCGTACGGTTGACAAACATTCTGACGATGTTGGATAGGAAGAAAGCTACCGAAGTGCTGATATTATCCTGACCGCGTCGGTTTGTGGTCGACCGTTTGTTATGTTAACGGTCATTCAAGTATGGTATCTGGGCCTGGCTTCAGAGTCAGATTTGTCTGATGGAAACTTAGCAAAATGCGTCGTTGTATTCTTGTCAGCGTCGTGCGATATCGAATCGCGTGCGGGAAGTCCTATAGATGACCAATATATGGACATATTTTAGTGGATTGGACCATGAAGAGGTTGACTCAAAGGTGTATTTCGAGTTTCTGACGACTGTGAAGGTGACATCATTGTGGAATATCCGCGAGAGATGACTGAGGAAATTGATCTTACCTGATCTGTTGACCAATCGATTCTTCTGATACCAGGTGCAAAGATCGTCGGGATCTTGTTAAGTTGGCATGGCCGTGTTGGCTGTTGGGTTCACTGTGTGATTAGACTAAACTGATGGACCTTATCAGGACGACAAGAAGGATACATGTTGAAAGAAACCTGTTATTCCTCGGGGCGGTGGGCAATTAAGATGATCTTCAGACAAACGGAATCGTGTCTATGTGGGTTTTAGTACGGACGAAAGTTGCAAAAATGTCAGTGTGGTTGACTGGCGTAAATGTTTAACATTTGTGGTCGGAACAATGCAAACAACAACAAAATGAGACGAACAGTTTAGATACCTGATATAAAGTGCTCTATGCACATCATTGTGAGGAAGAAATGGCGTTGGATTATCGCACTACTGAATAATGACGATGGACAATGATAATACTAGGTGAGCGCAATAGACCATTCGAAAATTATATAATTAACAGCTATGTGAATATGAATGTAAACAAATGTTCACGAGCATGGAACCCGGAAAGCTATCCATTGCTACATCGTCACGTTGTTGGTGAATTTGGTCACTGCAAAAGAATAATTTCCTGTACAAATCAGCAACAAATTTCTCAGGTCATTTGGAAGGAACATTAATAAATGACGTATGTGCACAAGTTATGCGAGGTAGAGAGGGAGACTTTGGTAAGCAGCAAGATCATGTAGTATATTTGTCGTGAACACTGGTGTCTTCAGTCATTTCAACAGATCGATTTGGAACTATGAACCGTCTTTTTGTGTTAAGAAGGAAACTGTGTGTTCCCAGCAAGCACAAACCTGAACTCTGCCAATTAAGCCTATTGTGTGATTACTTATTTACTGAGATATTCTAAGTCATTTTTCTATGTGCCTCTCGTTTTTTTAGCCGTATGGCGATTGAATGGATTACCACAAAATTTGTTGCTTTGTTTACGTTCATCACATGGAAACAGTGTTTCGCTAGCCACTTTCACTTGATCCTTTAACTAGTAAGTTCGACTGTTGCAATGTACATATTGGGATATTAGTCCCCCATACAGAAAGTGTAGACCAGAGCTTGGAGATAGCCCGGTCGTTGGGTTAGTTTGGTTGTTCATTGGCCATATGTATGCTACGGTTGTCTTGTTGAATCATTACATGTTCACCGCTGTACTGGCTCACAAATAACAGAACAAATAGAAAGTTGACGAATGTATGACTGGGGATTCCAGTTTTCCCGGAAGAACGCCATTTTCACGCTCTTGCGCATAAGTGTTCCCCAGATCATTACGTTGCCGCTCTCATTTCATTATTTTCCGCGTAAGTAATGCCAGTAATATTTATACCCACCCGGACCATCCAAATTAAACTCCATTTATTCTGAGTAGATGACTACCTTGTGCTACCGATCTGTTCAAACGATGTCATCATAAGCTCAACCTATTCGTTTTCCTTGAGACGCTTCAGTAATAGCGTTCGTCGAGGCTCCTAACAACAAGGATCGCGAGCTCTTTGTGATCCTGTAAACTGTAGTCTTCGAAATTCATAACGCCAATTTCTGATGGATGGTACGCATTGTATTGCTTTCCGTGCTTACCTCGTGTAATACTGCTCTTTTCGCCTGAGGTATATTGATGCTCCCTCCGGTTCGGCTATTCTTACGGTGGCTATAGGCTGCCGTACGTTTAGTAACCACGGTTCCGGATTCTTTCGGGTACCTTCCGATTTTTCTACGATTAGGATCCATTACACATAGTGTTGAAATATTGCCTCGCTGAAAGGCCGTTAGGTGCACTCCACTGGCCATCTGTAGAAGGACATCAGTTCACTGAGTTTCGGAACAAATCGACTTGTAAATGCTACTCATCCTGTTACCGTAACCCAATCAGTTGGTGATGACCGGTTCAACCTGTAAACCTAGCATTTAGCCAGTGTCCCATTGCTGGTCCAGACCTAGTGAGACGCCGTGCCGGTAGATGGCCTTATAATCGTTCAGCACCCATTTTTTGGTCATTTTTGCCTGATATTACCTTTGACCATTTTTATGTCAAAAGCCGTCACTTTTTCAGTCTGTCTTTCAAAAAGCCTACTCGATTTCCCCAAAATGGTCGAGTTTTTAGTCGAAACCAAGTATCCATGCAATTATGGGACAGACTGTATGCAGCATATGACATGGTCAGCGCGGATTATGTATTTTTACCACCTTGTCCGTCTGTCGTCCATCGTACGTCCTTGCTCACGCAATCGGCTGATTTAGTGCAGGCGAACTGACAACGGTAATGGGAAACTAAGAGTTTGTATACATTTTTCGCGCGAATAACTCAGCTCCCCGGACCATAATTCACGCCCGATCATGTGGGGGAATTGTTGACCGTATTCTTAATCGACATTTATGTCTTGTGATACCACAAACAACCGACGTTGACAAATGCGTTGCGTATCCTCGCCATATCCCCTGATCAGTAACATTGCAATCTGGTAAGAACTCATCGCTCAGGTAGGCGTGACCATCCTTCATCTCGTGACCTGTCTACACCTTAAAACTGAGCTTTTTGAATAGCCTTTGCGAATTTGTCCCAAGTTAATTGTGTTTTGTCAAGCAGTCTACGTTTGGCTGTTTCCTATCGGTTCAGTTACAACTGGGAACCAGGTTAGCTTTGGGGTCTGAAAAAAATTTCTTCCATGTGCACAGTTGTGGTCATTCTTCAGTCTTCCGTTTAAAGCAAGCGTAATCAGCTTTGACGATACTGTTTCACCACTCTATTTGGCAGGAGGTGAGGGAGGAAATTCTTGTCATAAGATCCTATTGGGTTTCACTAGTTTTTGCATTGTGCCACTTCGGTTTCTAATACTATCTCTTCCGAAAAGCTTGACGCAATTGGTTTTTCTTCACCTGGGCTATTTTGCGCTGGTCGAATTGCTTACATCATCTGTCTGGTCACTGTGATAATCTATAAGTCTGTCTGTGCCGTCTGCTATTGTGCTCGCCAGTTTATATATAACTGTGAAGAAAGTTAAATATGCAGAACCAAGCAATGCCTGATCTCCAGGGTGAAAGGACGTGCGGCTAAATGGTTGTGGCAGTCAGCGTTACTGTGTAACGGCGATGCCAATGAAGCACACAGACAACCAACGTCCGAACTCATCAGTCTCGTTCCAACCATTGGTGACAGTATGGATCGAACTTGTTCATTCAGAATCCTATCATGTCATTCCGCTAAATTATTCTTGTGGTTTGTTGGGACTGCAGTAGTCATTCGACTCAAACCGGCTTTGCGGATTCAGAAACAAATATATGTGAACCTGACCATACTCTTGACTCATCTATCTTTCCTGGCTCACCGATTATCAACCCTCCAGTTCGACATGAAAAGACTGAATCATGTTATTGTAACCCCGGGTGTTGAAATGTCAACACAGTGTGTTCTATCCGTTTTGTCCAAACTTCCGAATGGTATTACCTGCTTTCAACTCCGTTAGCTGATGAACCATATTTTAAACCCCATATGGTCTGGGTAAATTGTGCCTATTGCGTGGTGCAGCTAATAGTCAGATCAACTAACGTTAGTTCGTTGTTCGATAAAAATACTGTCTATGATTCACTCTGCCAACGAATTGTCATCGTCTTTACGCCGGCTATCCCTAAGTTTGTCTTTCAGTTTCCGACTGCTATTCTTATGTCCAGAGTGAAGTAACTCATTGCTTGTTCAGTAAGCTGGTCGAATCGACAGCAATTCATTTTTGCCGTATCCACACTGATCTCCAGATGAAACTTGGGCGCAGCAGATTCGCACAGCTGTTACGATCTCTGTATAGTATTCCTTCGTGTCGTGCAGTTGCCGTGACCTCAGTAGCTTGATGATTGTGCCCTCCTTGGCTAATTTCCGATAGATCATCCCACATCAATAATCGGGCGATTTATTGTCTGAGGGCCAAAATAAGGCGGATACGAACGACACCAGCAGCTTCATTCAGGCATTTACTCTAGTTACCAGTAGTTTGCACCATGGGCAACTGATGGCGACACGGCGAATTTACGTCCGTAGTTTTGTTTCAATGGGACGTTCTCTTTGATTAAAGCACTGATTGGCCCCAATAAATTTATAAAATACCGAAAATAGTGCATAAAATGTCTCGTCCGGGGACATCTCGTTCACCTCCCAACGGTAGCTTTGTGGTTTATTGTTATCAATAGGTAGTATGCGCGCGAGGTAGCAAGGGGTGAAATCAGGTTACGCTGTAGCCAACCGATAGCTATACTTGCGAAAGCAGCTAGCAGTCACGGGCCGCAGTGTGACGTAGTGAGGTTACCGTAGACACATTGGAACACGAAAACTAGATGTTGAGTGGCAAACTTACGAGTCAAAGAGCAGTGGTTGAGGGAGATATAGGCGAAAAGTGTGCGTGGATCGATGCAAATAAGGAGCTTGTAGTTAAAAAGAAATTAACACAATATCTGAGGTTAAATTTAAACTGTCTGTAGGTACTGCTTGATGGATTAAGAGGGAGACGAGCGAAAAGGATCGCGCATGAAAAGAATTGTATGCTCGCCAAAGCTATACAAGGCTGACCACCACCTGTTTTTGTGTGTTTACTTTCAAATTTAAACTGCGTACAATTATGGCCCACGCCATGTGGAATTTGTGCTTCAGTTACGATTTCAAGAACACCCGGAAGGCGTCTTCCGAATCCATCTCGTGCCTGATCTCTCCGAGATGCTTAGTAATCGCACGGTTTGCACGGTGTGGGAACTTTTGAGTCATTTGGATCGATGTCCCTGGACTCGTATGAAAAGGGGCCTGGTGATTATGTTAACGTATCTACAATCACAAACAATCAACTCCACAGTCTACACTTGGACTAGCGAGTAAAGGCACCGGGTCCCTTCTCAGCCTGACAAGGATACGAGTAGTTTATTTCAATAACGACACTTTTGACAGTATCATACGTGCATCTGACTACAGATTCTAAAGTAACTTTGACTTGCACCGAAGACTTGTCATTTCTAAGTGATAGCGAAAGGTATACGTATATGCGATAGGGCACCTGGACGGTTATGTATTTCTCTTGATTTATTACGGTTCTTAATGATCCCCATGAATATCCATTACATATCAGAGGTACTCGCATCAGTCTCAGCTTGGTTTTAAGTCTCTGTAGTATTTCGATGCACTCTTTGGGAAAGAGGTACGTGGTATACAAATGTGTACTCGAACACAGGAAAACTGTAGGTTACAGCAAATGTTCACGTTAACTGTTCACCGCAATAGTTTCGATGGAAGAACAAAGTGGATTCCTGAGGACCAACGTGATTGTCGTGCAGGCGTGGGTTTCCGGCTTGCTAAACTTGTTTACATTTACCATGGGAACGTGAAAACTAGGCCGAAACCGCGGGAGGACCCAATGTATTTTGTTAAAATGAATAATAAGTAGTAAATGTTTGCCGTTAATAAAGAACGATACGGTGCAATCCGTGGGGGATTCAACAACGGATTGCGAACAGCCGGTATCATCAACTGCCGGACACTTACTAACCTGTTAACTCCGAACAAACCTAGATGAGGTGTTTCACATCCGTTTTCTAACAATGAATCAGAGGTTTCTATGGATATTAGGAGCGATAACAGTTTAGAAATGGTGTCTTCTCCTGCGATGACGGAAATATTTGTTTTACCACCTGTTTATCTTGGTACCGAATTCGCTGATGGCAACCCAGATAGATAGGTTGTGCGTTAACCTGGAATGGCTTAAGCAATTTTGTCTCTGTCTCACTGTGCCGTTTGTTCAGTCGTTGTTTAATGGCGCTCCATTGTATTGTGATTAATAATACGCAGCGTGATACAACGTGCAGCGCAACATTTCTGAATCTCGTTGTGAAATTCATTGCGAGAACCGGATGTTTTGTATAGTTATTTTTGCTGACTCTTTACACGCAAATGTTTCAACCGTCAACGCATAGGTGATGTACACTATCAATCAGTCACATCTGAAGTGGAAGATAGTCTATGGGAATGCGACAGCTGCGATCAATTGTGGGTGATGTTCAACTTGAAATTAACCAAATCCCCGACTACTCATCAGTAATAGTCTAATTACTCGATTTTTCAGGGTGATTTTTTGTCACTGACAGATACCACATATTTACGTTCACCGATGTCTACCGAATTGTTTTATCATCTATTCTGAACAGCTGGCATTAGTCCCCACTGGGTTGCTCCAGGTAACTTCGATTTTCACGGGGTGGTATTCGTTCAGACCTCTGTCTATTGAATTACACGCTAAGCCTGTTGGGTACTTATTTGGCTTGGGACTGATATTTACTGTTACCATTGTCGTTGTTCTTTGATTGCCGTACTTACGACTACACAATCGTAAACAATCGTACATTTTTGTTTAACGCGGTTTCCTATACAATTGCTTTTCTGCATTAATTCAATTGTTTCACCATTCTTTCTAATACCACTGTTGTTATTTCATGTTCGTTTTCTGTTTACATATATGAGTGTTCATCTTTTGTCCGTTTCTCCACTTTCAGATGTTCTGTCGACGATCGTTTTCTCCTAGTGTCAGATGACCAAACTACGGACTGGGTATTTGTAACTTCGGTGAAAACACGGCAGTCGGGCTATCTTCCGAAATGTTGCGTCGAAGTATGTCACGCATTAATCTGCACTCGGTCAGTTAAATTCATGTATTTATGGTTTACTCAATGGCTAATCGATTAACTGATTTTCACCTTGCAGAAAGAATACCCTGAACTGATTGAGCGGTTGGAATTCTTTCACCCAGATGCAAGCTCTTCTCAGTCCAAAGAGTTATTGAAAAAAGGTTTGTTCATTGGTTTTAACTAAGCCATCACGCCTGAGCTAGTAATGGTACGTCTTCTTCGGCGCCAATTTTGAACAAGTACTCTACGGTCACTTTATTTCTTTAAACAAAACCATCATACAAAGAAAGGTACTGAAAGTTGTGACGTTGTATAAATGGTGCGATGCATGAATGAATCATGTGCGAATGCTTTTCACTGTCATCTCAGACCACTACCCTACAATCGTTTGTCTTCGCTTTAAGGTTGCTAGATAGATATAAGCACAGCGAGTGAGGATCGTATTAACCACCTTTATACTACTGGCCGTAACTCTTATCCGCTGTACCGCCTATCTTACGCACATTATTTACTCATATGTTTGTTTATTGGTTCGTATGTTGCATGAAAACGATCCACTTTATCACCGGTTTACATCGTTTGCGACTGCCAAGGTCAGCATATGAAGCCGTATTTCGGTTTTTCGTCCACCTTTTTCAAATCAGTCTTCTGAAGTTGGTTTTACTGTCATCTCCTCTTCATCGTCATAAGCAGCAATACATCGGTGGTTCTCATCGATACTTGACCGCCGTAAAACCACGAAAAAAAGGCAAGCCCTTGTCAGGAAGTAGACGAAGCACAAGGAAAGGGGACCTATCTACTAAAAATAGCCAAGTCTGTATTCGAACATTTCACATCAAGGCGTCCACACTTTGAAAACAAGCAACTGAGGTATAGAGAGAGGCCAGTACGGAGAAATTCAAAACAGTTATGTCCCCAGGATAAATTTAGAACACGCAAGTAGAATTACGTAAGATGTACTCTGCAGAGACATTTCGACCGATCTCTTCGGTTACGATACACGGACTATGATCAGTTAGCATGCATCAATTTAAATAAGCGTAAAATAGGAATGAGTCATCAGCTGCAATAGGAATAGCACACAGAACCAGTCACGTTCGAATGGGTCATCATTAGTTTTTTTTAAAGACGAACAACAATTCAGATTTTAAACTGGTCGAGTAAGAAACTAACGATGCAGACAATATCGGTCTTACAGCAAGGCACGCGGAAATAAACGGAAGCTAATAGGCAGTCTAAGATAAAGCTTAAGACAAGAGAAGGAAATAAACTTATGTAAGCGGCACTTGTACTGGTGGAGTCAAGTACATCGGCCGAACGGTGAGAACGCTTGGGACACGTGTCTCGGAGCACATTCTCAAATGGCTAGCGAACAAAACCGGCGCGCCCAGTCTTCTATCACACGACATTTGGAAGAAACGGGACATGTAATTCAAGTGGAGAAGGCTTTTCGTGTGTTGTATCGCCCAATCAATAAACATACTTTACCTTTTGCTGAGGCCGTTGCGATACACCGTTACAAACCCTCACTTTGTGTACAGAAGCAAATGGTAGTTAACCTATCACTACCATGGTGTTAAGAGTTTGCAATCATGAGTCTATATTATTCGTTAAGTGGTTGTTATTTGAATGTTTTGGTTGTGCCGTTTACATAAGTTTATTTCCTTCTCTTGTCTTAAGCTTTATCTTAGACTGCCTATTAGCTTCCGTTTATTTCCGCGTGCCTTGCTGTAAGACCGATATTGTCTGCATCGTTAGTTTCTTACTCGACCAGTTTAAAATCTGAATGTTGTTCGTCTTTAAAAAAAACTAATGATGACCCATTCGAACGTGACTGGTTCTGTGTGCTATTCCTATTGCAGCTGATGACTCATTCCTATTTTACGCTTATTTAAATTGATGCATGCTAATGATCATAGTCCGTGTATCGTAACCGAAGAGATCGGTCGAAATGTCTCTGCAGAGTACATCTTACGTAATTCTACTTGCGTGTTCTAAACTGAAGTGTAAGTGAAAGTAAGGCGTCATCAGCAAGACAGCTTCCTTACGGCTTTCACTGCCCCGCATCATTAAGTGCACTCACTTCACAGACAACTCGGCCAAACAACGACAACATTCACGCCACTGAGCTCGATTAGCCGCCATCTCACCTAACGTCTCAAGCCACCGACTGTGTGAGTCGCGAGGGCCCCAGTCCAGCAGACGAACCCGACCTACAGTAGCCAATCCCTTTGTAAACGACCACCTTCATTTACATCGAGTCAATCTCACAGTTGAAGCCAGTCGGCTGTTGCATCAGCAAAGAGTGCACGGTGTGACATGACCGGTTGACGTGCGTAGTACATAACCCAACCATATAAGTCTATGTAAACTTGAGGTTTGAACAGTAGAAGAGCTCGCCTGACGGTCACTATCCAACAAGACACACTGTACCGTTGTTCCAGCTATCCTGATTCCAGTTTCTTTTGTTACTGCGATACATGCCTACGCTGTTCGTAGATTAGGCCTCACAACTGCTTATCATCTTCGTAAACTGTTAGGGAGTCCATTTTTGCCCGTCCAAAACCGCCTCCTTCCTCGAGAAAACGATTTTATCCAATCAGAATGAGCGGAAATGTCGTGAACAGTCGAGAGGTAACCTTCGCTATTTTTTACCTGTCCGACCTTTATTCCGCTATGCTCATTGGTGGCTTAGTGACCTTAACTATTATTTTTGGTAACTGTCCTTCGATTTTCTGATTCGAGAATGTTTGTAGGTCGCTATGCTATAAATATCTTATAATTTCTCCTTGTCGCACACGTTGTTGGAGCGAAACGCTGTTTTTGCACCCGTCTTTTGGTTTGTCTTGGGAGCAATTAACGGGGACAGTCGCGTTATTTTCGGGACCAAGATTTTCCGTGTTAATTATTACGAGGAGGAGAATCCGATTTCTGTCAAGCGCATTACTATATCGTGGACGAACCAGAGTATTCTTGCGAGTTTACAACAGTTCAATTTTGTTTCGGTTCATGAGTACAACAGAACTGCTGATCTCATTCCTCCTTAGACCTGGAGTGACAGTGGTAGGGTTCAAAGCCGCAGCCTGGTTAAGGCATAAGTTTGACCTACTCACTTACATACGTTTCCAGCTGCTACTTGAGTTGTTGATGCGGAGGAGTAAGCTAACAAAACACGATCATCTAGTGTATTGCTTAATGGTTACCGACACTTTACTTCTCAATCTGAATCATGTAGACATACTTTATCATCCAAGTTGCCACTTTGTCACCGGATACAAACAACTTGCGGTAAGAGAAAGGCTGTGCACATGTGGTCGAATCACATGACGCTTGCATGTACCGTGGATGGTTACGTGCCTCATTACGGCAAATCCTCATCAAGCGGCTGTGTTACAGTTAAACTTGAATCATACCCCCACGCTGAAACAGTGCAGGCGGTATATCCGTGCAAGTTGAAACTAGTCAACACGACTACCTAGTTATTCTGTGGGCAAGTGGATACAGCTCGTTATGGCGTGCGAACTGACAGTACAATATCCAATACTTTTGGAAGTGTCGTCAGCCTTATTTGGTCAAGATACGTCATTGTACTCGGAATCGATTTTGATTACAACACTCCTGAGGTAGGCCATCCTGGACACCAGTTTATCATCTGGTTGGCCGAGCTTGGAGGACCAGTGGCAAACGGATGAACCAAGCAGTGCGATGCATTATGTTATCATCCTAACCGTCGGCAACTATGCATCAGTGGTTTACATCGATGCTTAATTGCCATACAACTGTGGTAAGAATAAACCTTCACTAGGAAACAAAAGAAAGGGCAAGGATGCATCAAACATTGAACAAAAATGATGATTATCCGTAACAGGCAAATAAGCTGAACCTAAGAAGGGCCTAAATTTATACCTACTGCTCACAGATTTGGAAAGTTCCTCATGCTAACTCTCTACGATAGAGTCTGGAACATGGTGAAGACAACTGGGAAGCAACAGTTGCGGCTTCACCAACATTTGTGAGGAAAATCAGTTACCAGGAGTGAGATGTGGGTCCTCTTCGACAACCGGTCATTGTTACCATCGCGGGTGTTGTTAATGAACAATATGCGGTTTGCCAGTTTCACTGAACAGTCCTGTGTATAGGCAGTAGGCAGCGAAGGCATAGGATTACGGCTTTAAACGTCACTCTTCCCCCCCCCCCCCCCACCCGAATGTCAGCAGCTCAGTTCGTCGCTGACGTAGCGTGGTTTACGCAGATTTTACTGCTTGATGGGGTATGTAGGTTTTCGTACGGTTCAGGCGTCGTTTCATCAAAAGAAGTTTTTGATTAATCCGATACGGGCGTGATAAGTTTGCGAATTACATTTCATGACAACATCGGTAACTTTATGTCTGGCGTCCGCTTCCAGTGGCTGTAGGTTGTAGCTACTGAGGACTGCGTGACAGTTGTGATTGATCTCCCTAGTTTCTTCTGTACTTACGTCGCAAGCTGCAGTGCATCTAAACATATTGCATCTCTACACAGGTTATCCTTGCCACTTATACACTAGTGGCCCAAAAATGGTTGTCAACCTCGACCGGGGGTACGGAAAACTTCACCAGAATAGGATAAGAGGAAAGTTTTCCAATTTGCTTCAAATACAGCAAGTGCTTCTTCGCATAGAAGGATATTTAGCCTCTGAATATGGATGATTTTGTGGTTGTTCAAGTCAGTCCAGTAATGTCCTTTTTACATCCCGAAGAATGAGTTTTCCGTTTTTAACTGTCCATATTCTAATCAAATGAAAAGACTGATTCACTGCCTTTAAGTCAAGTTTTACTTCAAAACGTTAGCTGTTAGCCACAGTCAGTTTCAGTTAGAAAAGAACCATCAAGTTTCGCGGTTGACTCAAGAATAAGAGGCTGGAATTTGTAGATAAGTCCAACCAAGTTTGGATAAAATTGTAAGACTGGGCACTTGTAAATAAATGCCTATACCGAGATCTGGTTGACGACGTAAAGGCAATTCTGGGAAGAACCAAAGTATGAGGGTGAATTATTTGGGATGGAATGTTTGGCACGTCGTAGAGTGGTAAGAAACAAGAAAGTGAATTATTTACGGAAAAATCCATTACGTTGGTGATGATTTATGGACCTAGAGGACAGTACAATGTCATTCAACAATAAACCGGAGTAAACAACTGCTGAGCGGCATATTCCGTGAATATAAACGTATGGGTCTATTGTGTGAAATGGAGAGAGACCTTAGATGTGGGACATAATTAAACAGCTTCGTGGCTTCTGTGCAAACGATATTAACTTAAATTGACCTAGTTGTTTTGTTACTCATGGTAACTCTTAGGTAAATAAATAGATCCAGATATTTTTCGCTGTTTGCGTGAACTGATGGGTTACCCTTAGAAAGTACCCTCTATCGATCAACTTTTTTAAACGAACCCAACATAATCACACATTTGGTGGTTAAAGACAAACTGCGGGACTCCCTTTCAACTGAACAGTTTGGACGGAGTGTGCAGTAAAGTGGACGAGGAACGTTGCATAGCGTTTGGTGTCCAATGACACCATCCGCTTATTTTCTTAGTATGTAGTTATAAACTTGCATGGATGCTATATAAAGTGAGTATAAAAACTGAAGAGATTGCCTTCTAGAGAACACCGTAGGCGGTGGTGGTAAGTGTTGTCGGAGCTTCATTGCTAAACTGGGTTTACTCACTACGATTGATAAAATAGTCATGTGAAAGGTTGATGGTTGACGATTGAATGCCAGACTGTCTGATGCATCGAAGTAGCTTCTCTCTATTAATGCGTATCGACGTAGTATATGCGACTTATGCACACATCTAGCGACCCACCAGACGATGACGGAACGGAGTAAACTGGACAACCGAGGACGCTATGGGTTAGACAATAATAACCATAAGCAGGTTGATTAAAGTGCGTGATGTTCGTTTAATCTTCCATTTGAATGAGATTTGGTTTTTCAAAACTCCCGGTGCCACGGATTCTCATGAAATCGCTCGAAATTTGCCTGTTCCTTATCGGAAATTGATATACTGCGTGAGTTCTCCTTAAGCCAATAATTTTGCCGCTTGTTGGACATCAAGTGAACAGAAAACTGTACGTTCTTCGCGGACGATTGGTGGTAGATCGTTGGATATGCCGGACTTCAACCAAATATGCTTTTCGTAAACAGGTGGGCTGTCAGTGGATGGAGATGCTTTGACAGAAAAAAATAAATCTCTTGAGACTGAGGAGAAATTGTTTGTTTTCCGTTGTAAATTTGCAGTGAAGCTGTTCGATATTGACGACAGGTTTCTGTGTGGAAGAAGTCACCGTATTTAATCTCCTCATACTTTGCCAGATTTTGCGGCAATTTCTGAAACTCAGCAATGGGTGATTCCTTTCAGTTCATTTCTTTTTGATTTGTTTATCCAGAAACGTAGGTTATGAATCTTACCTGTTCACCTATCTCGATGTGAAAACATTGGCAGCATTCAAACTAGCCTACAACTTTGTTATTTTAATAGGATTCTAATCTCTATCTCCCTCGGTTATCACATAGTACAAACCCAATGCATTTATCCACGAATATTCGTCACTGCCCGACCCCAATTTTCCTTCTCGTTCAACTATTTCATTTTTCCAATCCTGTTTTCTAAGATTTATTCCGGGGATTCTAGGACAGGCTTAGCTACTCTTAGTGGCATTGGCTGTTCGTCCTCTGTTCACTGCAGCTCCGTTTTCTTCCCCTGCTAATCGTCGTTTTTGCTCGAAATGCTTGATATTATAAGCGCCTTCAATATTTGCATTATTAGGCGGGTAGGCCAATTTCATTTGAACTTGTAGCCACCAGGATCGACCTCTGAAGAAGTGATGAATGTTGAGTCGACAGCGCATATACGCATTCAGAATTCAGATGCTTGATCCAGTAGAGTCGACAGTCTCAACCGGAATCACGTTATCCACAACCAACTGCCATGTGGTTCATCCAAGACCGGGTGTAACGATCCGCGTCTAATCGTTGAGTTACGCGTAATCCGAAAATGGATCCTCAAATTGAAAAACCTGAATCGTTCATAACGTTAGCCCTATTAAACAAATCAATGGGTTCTGCAGGAAGCCGACCAAGTCAGAGGTGAACCTTCACGCGAATAGGCCAGGTCAGGAATACCTGTCGAGCGTCACATGCGATTAATTGCAAGTGAGGTGAGTAGAGTGTATGGGCTAAACGTCTGGCTGGTGAGTGAGATTAGGAATGTATATTTAGGAAGAATAAATTTTCTCAATTCGGGGACCAACAAATTTACACTGGGTCTTTTCAGGAGAGTGAGGGCGCCATGTTGTGCATTACTTCACCCGGCGTGTGAAGATGGTTCTGAAAAGAACTAACGGTGCTCAGTATGAATTTAAAGCGGTCGCTGATCCCTTTCTATACGACCTGTTGTCGGCCTACATTTATCATTTGGGTGTAGTTTGTTTACCTTCATTCAGCCTCTTCTGTACTTCATTTCTATTGCGATTGCATTATTGTCAGGTTGTGCGTCATATGTATTGTGTTAGTTAACTGCTTGTCAGTAGGACATGGACAGACGTAACCAACCAGTACAACGGTTGGCTATCGTCAAGCGTCTAATTTATTAGTGCAAGCTAAATGGTTGTCACACAACATGTTACTAACTTAAATATAATCTGTTGACACAACTTAGACGGTTGTGCTGTTAATTACGCACACCTCAACGTAACTTTTATCTAATGTGCGAATGGCTATACCCGTTTTATTTGTGGATTCTGTCAGTTCAAATTTGAGATTTTACTGCTAGGTTTTTGCCCTCAGAACACAGCTGATGTTGGCATTCTATATGTTTAGCTCCGGTACTAAAGTGGCTTGTTTACCTAGTTTCAGTATGCGGACGCTAATAACGCCCATACTAACTTGTGCTGAGTTAGTGAGTACTTAAACTTGTACGTTTGATTTTCTTGGAGAACCGAAGAAAGTGAAAAGTTCTTGGACGTGATCTTTAGAGTAATCTTTTTTTTTTGCTTGCGAAATTTAAATAAGATGTGGCGGATTAGGTTGCCCAGTAAATAAGGACACCCAATAAATTGAGGACACTTTATGCCATTGCAGCAGCCATCATAGTGTTGATAAATATTCCGCTGCAGTATCATATTTGCATATGGGTCGGGATACTGCTTGCCCTAGACGGAAGAAAGGTATGGCTGGCAGTCAGAACTGTTTGTTTGTGAGTCTATTTCGCGAGATAACTGGTTTAGTTACCTTCCGTTCTTCCGGAGTATGAGGCCACTTTCATTTAAGCTTCCACCTTAGGGAACTAGAACACTGTACTTGCCTACTGCTATTCGTATTCCTTTTTATGTTATTGGCTCTTGGCGTTGTTATTGGCGAGTAATCGGGGGTTTAGCTGATATGAACTGTACGTCTTTTCAGGTAATCATTTTTGAAACGAAGCCCCGGACTAGAGTTTCGCTTTGTTGAATTTACCAATAGTGCACCTCATTGTCGCTGTCGGGTTTTGAACCCCAGTCA
This sequence comes from Paragonimus kellicotti, assembly GCA_014220965.1. Lineage (NCBI taxonomy): Eukaryota > Metazoa > Platyhelminthes > Trematoda > Plagiorchiida > Troglotrematidae > Paragonimus > Paragonimus kellicotti. Next base: position 69,552 of record LOND01028405.1, on the reverse strand, counting down.
AATCTCTAGCGACAACTTTGTTGAATACTTCTCCATTACACTCTCGATCTTTGAGAGAATCTTCTTCATTTGTGCTCTGTCACAAACACAACCGCAATCAAGTATGAGCAGTTTACCTTCCACTTTTCCAGTTTTGTTTAGTGGGTCATCGGTGTACGCTGACTATTTACACTTCATGGCGTACTATCTTTATTGAACGGTTGCAAAGTATGCAAGTAATCGTTTCGCGTTAGCTAAAATCTTTCGAAAAATCTATATTCTGTCCCCCATTTTTATGGAGTGCACGTTTGTCATCTCAGTCCTGTCCATCTGTTCCGCGGAAATCTATTATTTGCCATTTCACGGTTATACTTGTTTACTTCAGCCGGTGCCTACAGCTACCTGCTACGGCCATGTGACTCCAAGCCAGGGCTCTATACGCTTTTGTTCTATGATGGAACAAGGGTGCGCAAATATAGACTTGAATTACATGTTCACTCGGAGGAATTACCAGGTGGATCTTTTCAAAGAGAAGCACATATGACAGATGTGTTCTGTGACGTGAATCATCGCCGGAGTAGCGAACCAATCGGATCGTCCACCTACAAATCCGATGAAACGAGTGGGGTCATCATTGGGCAGGAACATATTCCTGTCATTGAGGTCTCACGGCATCGATCTGGTGGGGCGATTGTTCCAGGTCGTCAAGATTCTTTGGTCCCGCTTTCATTATCCTCCCAGTACCCAATGGTGTCCGTGTTTCCCCGCTATCGTACAGTTACTCGGGTGATGTATAACGGACTGCCATTTCCAAGTGTCGAAGCAGTAGTTGCTGCTATTGTTGCGCATCCAGGACCATGGCATCCCGAATCTCTTCCAGATGTGAATTCCTCGAATGGTGCCGCCCCTCTACTAGAGGAACAACGACGTGCATTACCGGATTTGGATGAACATTCCCCTAGTCCCCATATACAAAACACGGAAGGTGACTGGACTAGGCCGACCGGAGTTGTCCAACATGCATTCAAGCCTATTCGTAGAGAACGAAAGGTAATAAATTTTGAATCGTATGCTAGCTTGTGGGTCATCCATACTTTTTGATGTACAGTGAACTTGGCGTGACGTCTTCGGTCCAGGTAATGTTGACCACGTTATTCGAGCTTCCATGTCGAACGAAGTAACGTGATAGCTTGTGTTAAGAGTCTTTTGTTACTGCAACATATCTACTCTCTCTCTCTCTCTCAAACCCAGCTAAAGACAGCAAATTTTGCTAGGGAAAATAAGACTGATAGAATTGTTGAGTCTACTTACAATTTAGAAGAGACCCAATGGCGAAAATATGGTCGACGTCCAGATTTTTCGCAGTTGGGTCTCATCACCAGATCTGCCAAACTATTTATCAGTACTGTTTAATATTGCCTCCGACCATATTTTGGCTCCCCATTGCTCACTTTATCAACACTATGACTTACCTCGTAGCACGCATCGAAACTTCCGTGATTCACCACCAACCACCCAGTTTCGTATAGTGATTTATGAGGTGCAGGGTTACTCGCACAATAATTTCCACCTCTGACGATTGCGAATCGTCTATGATATCAAGCCGTAACTGCTTGTTCCTAATTATTTGCAGCTTTGAACCGTGACCCTGGTTGCTATTACTTGGGCCGTCTCTGGTAATAACACTCATCCACGGTGTCGTGGAGCAATGAATAAGTACAACTCTAGGAAGAAGAAAAACAATGAATCTTCATGAAAAGGAGAGGGGCGAACAAAATTGTGGACACAAGCACGCCACTGGCTCTGACACATTGCCATATCTGCCTGTTTCCAACTAATGTTGCGAGGATAGTCGCAGGATTCACCAACCACGTAGACGGTATCTACCAGTTTTTCTCAGTTGGACAGCCAATGCCCTTATAGTCCATGACCACGTCTTCGCCTGACCGCCGTGATCTTATTTCCAACCACCAGCGGCCACACTAAACGGTGTGCGGTGCAACACATAATCCGTGGGCATATGGAGTACATGACCCAACCAACGAAGACTGTGCATTTTCACTATTCAGATTGTCGGTCGCGTACTTCAACATCTTCCATACACGCGCCTACGGATCGCCACGTTACTCACACGGCCAGCCCATTTGGCAAAGGCTAACTGGGGTAGACATTGGTGTTCGAAAACCGCGAGTCAATGTGCATCTTGCGCACGAATGGACAATGTATCTGACCTGTGGTGCAGAACTGAGTGCACACACGCATTGCAAGTGCTGCATTTACTGGACAAGTGGAGGCGTTTGAGATGCCACAAGTGACGGAATTTCGCGAATGCACTAATTACTTTCGCCGTCCTCATGGACGCTTCGTCAGCACCATTACAATCTGATAAGATGCCACTGTCCAGATGACTGAAGCGATCGACAGTCTCATGCGGCCTACCTGTAATAACAGAAACAGGGTCAATGCTAACCCGATCTTGTGACAGCACTTTACACTTTGAAGGTAGGAAGCACATACTCTACGGACCAGTCAAATCATTTAACCGATCGAGCGTGGTGTGCGTGTTCTCTGCAGAATAACCTAGTAAAACAATGTTATCTGCATACTCAATATCGGTCGGTTTACTATTTGGTGGAAGCTTCACTCTGAGATCCCCGGAATCTGCGGATGCTTTTTTCTACGACGACATACGACTCTGTCTATTTTTGATGTATTTTGGTCGGCCTCCCAGCTGATGAGCTTTAACCACGTTGGCTGTTTAATTAGTATGTTTGTCATTAAGCTTTTTAAGATACCTTTGTACCGTTCCAAAATACTTTCTTGTCAACGCATGACTTTTCTCTGCTGCTTCTCTCAAGCAGTTGTATGACGTATTAATTAGGCAGTAGGGGCTCTTATGTAATTAGTGGGATAGTTGTATCCAAGACTAGTCAGAGCTTACGTCTGGCTAACAAAAAATGGGGATTTACCTGCATATCTACTGGATGAAACTTTGTACGTAGGTAACGCCGTAGGGAAACCCGATCTAAGTTGCATGTGTTCAGTACGTCCACAGACGACTCAACTAAGCTTTCCGGGTTTCGGCTCTTATGTTCTGCCTTGTGGATGACACAGCATAGTACGAGTTTTTTTAAAATTCCAAGTAGGTGACCTACTTGTAATATCTGCGGTCTTCCGAATTTGACCACACTACCACAGTATACTTGTAATAGAATGCCCCACCTGAGAATTCATACTACACAATGAGCCTGTGCTGTGGTTGAGGCGTCTGCTTGAGGTCCCTCCCTATACGTAATCTGCTATATCCGTTGTTTAGTGACTACCCTATAGTGCGTTTGTTTGAGAGATTAGGAAAAATAATAATAATAATTTCATTTGGCAACAGGTGTGCGCGTGCTGGCGCACATTTACCAGATTCTAGCCGGTTTCTTCATTCTTCGTTGACTTGAATGCCTTTGTTTGCGGTATTGTTCCTTGAGCACTTGATGCGCGACTGTTTGAGGTGTCGCGATGTGGTCCGTGGTGAAAATATCATACTCCATTTACAGGTTGCAAGTGAGGCCGTGTACATCCATAGAAGAACAGTTTCCCACCTACTGTGTTCACTTTCTGCTCATTCACTACACTCTGGTAAACGTTAGCATATGCAGCGCAGGTTAGGGTCCTAGAACTGACTCTTCTACCAATTATCGATGTGGATCTGTACCGTGAGAGGCACAACAGATTAGGCGTTCACCATGTTTCTTCGCTGACCTGCTTGCTGAAGAGTTTGTAGCTGCCTCAGTGTGCGGCACTTTATACGTACTCTAAATTGGGCATTCAATAATTAGATGAAGGTGTCCTTCAATCTTCTTGGTGATGGAATAAATGCAGTCCCTCCTATCTGAACATCAGTTTGCCTAGGCAGTAACTCGTTCTCGACCATTCTGCAATTATGACAACGCAACACCAATCCCCACATCAGTATCACCCCTATCCTATATAAACCCACCAACTAGGACAGCGAGGTCAGCTGTTGTAAGTTTGCGTGCAGAGAACATTACCTCGTTAAGTGCACAGAGCGTCAGATTATTGCTAAATACTGTACTGCATCGATAAAATGACGGAATCCATTGTAGTGTCAGACGACAAGACAGTGCAGTTTCAGCTTTTTCGTCAGATAATAATGTGGGCTAGTAAAACGTTGCAGACAATTTGTACTTATAAATCATGGTTTGATGTCCGTAACTACTTCTTGGTGCATACAATGCTAAACTTATGGACATCTCATCTATGTGTACTTTTCGTTATGGTGGTTACTAGTGCATCATTCTCGCATCGAACCTAGACGCTCATTTGCACATGACAATATTCGCCGGACGTTACAGTTGCCAGTAGCAAGTTTATGTATTAAAAGCAATTTTTCGGCAGAATGCACTCCAGTATCTGCTCCTTTATTATCCCCGGTTACTTTAATACCTAACTACTTGCCTCGGCGTGACTACTCACGAGTAGTACGGTGTGACCGTACATTCTTACCACACTCCTCCCCGCGCAAAGATTGTTCCAGCTGCAGAAGAAGTTGCTGAGGCTCTCCTCGTGTTCTCGATGATCTGCGTATCGGCCTCGGTGATGTCACACTTGACGTGCATTCTTTTCTGGTCAGGGTGTCGTGCTATTTTTATAGCTGGTTTCTATGAACCCGATGCTGATGTTTCTCGTTTTTTTTATGAAATACACTGGACAGAAAGGTTTCACTTCCGCGCACATTCCCCTCTATTTTGCCAGGAATGTCTCAAATGCGAGTCCTTTTGCAAGTGGACTCCACCACAGGTTCTTGTACAGAGAACCTCCTGAACAAGCGGTCTGGATCGTCAGTACAGTTGACTTCTCCCTTGGTGGCCACTGTTTTCCTCTAATCGCGAAAGCTGCTTTATCTTCATCCGATTTCTTGTTTGGAACTTGCCAGTATTCTGCCCACAGTTCTAACTTTGTGAACATCCTGCCTTTCTGCAGTTTGTAGGACATTTCTGGCACCGCTGAGATGGCCACACCTTTACTGACTGTAATCTCGTTTGGTCGTCTGAAATCGATATGAAATCGAACTTTCCCGTTGGGCTTCTTCACCAACAAAATTGAGGAGTTGAATGGGCTATCCGCCTCCTCGGTGATTTTTTCTTTCGGCGTATCTTTCACTTGCCGTTTAGTTTCCTGGTGCAAGTGCGTTGGAATTCTTCTGGGACCGAATGGTCGAAATCTCCTTGGTGCCATGGGGATTTAACGTCCAGTCAACTCTTGATAGTTGTAGGAGTCGGTCAGTAGTGGGTAGCTCTTGGGATGCACGTATTACTTCATTTAACAGTCTGCTGTCACATGGTCGAGTCGATCCAAGTGCGCTCGCTTCAATTTTTCCAAGCTGTGGCTTGCGATTTTTTGTTGTTGTGACCAACCTATGTTTCCTAACAGGTTTATCTTGTTTCCAGTTCATCACTGTTTCATCTTTGTCGAGAAAAATTGTTTGCAGTGCAGCCTGACGTAAATCGGATTAAATGATGAAAGTTTGTTCGGTCACATGTTCGGCGGACATCATACTGAGCCAGATCATTAACTTTGATGACACATCCAGCAACTGTTCGAACGACCATTTCACGCGGCTGAACGACTTTCTTTGGCCTTGGTCCAGTCACTAAACTCGCCACTCCTATGTCAGTCAAGCAGTCTTCCTACCTCCCATTGATTTCAATTTTGCTCTGATCTGCCGTCTTGTCGATCGTACCTACTATATAAGTGCCCTTTCCAAACAAAAAGCAATTAGCGCAGTGTTTAATACTTTCCTTAACTGTCGTGCTTCCTTTTTTGCTCATAAGTTGAAGTCGATCAGCCGTTTTGTAGTTGGCCTGCAAACGAGTAGGCGTCGGTCACGTCTCCAGAAAGAGTTAATACAGGATTTTGCAAACAGTTGTCTCATGAAGAGAAAATTTCATAAAAAGTAAATCAACAGTCATGGAGTACATTACTTATGTACTCATCGGAATCTGGTGTAGGGTCTGCCAGTTTGAGGACAATGCAGGATTAACGACAAGCTCCATCATTTTCGTTTTTCATAACCTCTGTTTGTCTACTAGCCTGTTGTTATGATGTGCAGTATACCTTGCATTGAGATGGGCAGTTGTTCTCCAATACGAAACTGCGTTCGTTCCCTACCCTCTTATTTTTTGCTGACACTATATAGCCCATACCACCAAAACCACAACACAGACTGGATCCGATTACAGTTTGATCTCTTACTGCATAAAACGGGATATCGAGTGCTTGTCTCCATTTTAGTTCAGTAATGTTACTTACATGTGACGGTTGATTACGGAGACGAAACGGTGTTCTTATTCAGTTATGTCTTGTTACTGTGATGCTAATACGCTTATTGCTTACTTTCCTACAATCGCTTTTTTATCTACTCTGATCTTCCTTGTGACGCCAGCTGGTTCGCTAAGCGTCATCACATTCACATCAGTCACGGCTTTATGTTTTACAAATTTACCGCTGGATTCATAACTTAGAACTCACATGCTACGACTCCGTCTATCTGACTGTAACGTTTGTGCTTTGGTCGGGTAATTTTTGCCTTCTTTTGAAATGCGATTCAAATTGAGTGCGATTTGCATGTCCCTCTATGTGCAGCCTGATAATGAATCATCGAAGCCAACCGTTTGTCACAGTTCTTTTCTGCCCTTCAATGTTGAACTGACATTTATTTAGGCCGCAAGTTTCATGAATATCCAATTATGCCAGTACGCCTTGTCTGGAATGAACCCCATAACAGCCGAAGATAAAAAGAAGTTGATAATGTAAATAGCCAAAGTTCTAAATATTAAGTGGGTGATCAATCAGTCATTTTCAGTTTTTAACACTATTCGTGGGTACAATGGTTAGCGTTACCGTTGGACCTAACAGTGGTTCATGAAGTTGCAAAGCAATAAATAGGCACGAATGCATAGTGAAAAGTAAAACAAAAACGAAACGAACTGACGGAAACAATCGAGTTTCACGAAGCGGAACAGTCAACAAGTTTGTACATATAGTCACGCCACTGGCAGTAACACAATGCTATGTCAATAAATGTTTCTAACCAGAGGTATTTCATGATCGCGGACTCACCAACCACGTAGACGGGATCTACCAGTTTTTCTCAGTTGGACAGCCAATGCCCTTATAGTCCATGACCACGTCTTCGCCTGACCGCCGTGATCTTATTTCCAACCACCAGCGGCCACACTAAACGGTGTGCGGTGCAACACATAATCCGTGGGCATATGGAGTACATGACCCATCCAACGAAGACTGTGCATTTTCACACCGTGGAAAGGTAGGAGGAGAACGGACACCGATGGTGGACGCCACTTGACTTGGTGAACGCTTCCGGTAGTCACCCATAAATGTGAATTGTGTATTCAGAACGGGCATACGAATACGTCAATAGGTTGACGTACTTCACTGGGATTCCTGTGGGGTGAGGACAACCCAAGCAAACATGTCGGGCCATTGTATTGAAGGCAGTCTTTAAGTCCAAAATATCGCGACCGCTGGCTGTGGGTTTATGCTTTATTGTCGGTCACAGGGTGAAGATATGATCAGTGCATCCGTGACCATGCCAAAGATTTGGCTGTTCTCTTAGCTAGTTCTCTATGTTTCGGAAAGCGCCACATTGTGATACTCGTGGATAATTTGCATGTGACTGGATGACAGCTATCGTTTTTGTGATTGGGCCAGGATATCAGTCCTGGTACCTTTTTGAGAATGGGAATGACTGTTGATAGGCCCCAGTCGTGAGGTGCCTCTTTAGTCTCTACCATATGGAATGGAGGATTGTGGTCAGTTGGGATAAAGATCACTTCCTACTATGTTTGAAAGTAGCTAGAGAAGGGAGTTCTGGACTCAAAGCTTTGTTATGCTTTAATCATGTAGGCTCCAAAGACACTTCGGTTTCCGACTGGGAATCGTTAGGAATGTCATAACTAATCACGCAGTGTCCTATCATCCACAGTTAAATGGGATGACTTAGACCGATTGCATTGTTCATCAAAGTTGTCAGCGCATCCGTCAAATCACCGCGGCAGGTTGTAACTTCGTAATCCATCTCTCTCACATGTATTCCCACTAACATTTTGACGACGGTCGATGCAACCACGAATCAGGGATTACAGCCCCCAGTTACTCCGTGATAAAAAAAAGCCTCCTCTATCCGTTTGGCTGGCTCGGAGAAGTAAGCTTTACGATCCTCAAGTAGATATTTTTTGTAGGTTTACTTTTCAGTTCAAGACAGTCCTTGTTGT
>LOND01028405.1:42891-61164 GCA_014220965.1 Paragonimus kellicotti | reverse complement strand
AACTCCTACAGTCTACACCATTTTATAACGAAGTTGGGCAAAGTTTTCAGAAATTCCAAATATTTAATATCGCTTGGCTCAGGTTTTTCGAGCTAATGAGCTACAATTAGCCTCTGGTGACTTAATCACAACACAGTAATCGAGTAGCTCGGTTAAAACATTTCACTGTTTTTAAACGACGCCTGGTTAACGGAGTTATAGACGATTACATCCGTTTGTTTATAGGCCACGATGTGTACCTGATAACTTGAAAAAGGTGAATTATGCTATTTCTGAAAAATAACTCATTGCTAACTGCGCCACTCTTGGAACCTCCCCCCTCCACTCTACTGGGGACAAGTAAAGTCTTGAATATCAGCATGAATTAACTTCCTTTAAAACATCACCGTCACTGTTTTGTGCTAGAGCGCGACTCTGGAGGTGGTATTGATAGCTGTCAATCGATATTTGAATGATTGGTGCATCCCTCGCAAAAAAAAACTTCATTAGGTCTCTGTGACCGCAAAATCATAGTTCGCTGATTAATTAAAGGATTAATTACGGTGGCGCTAGCTTTATTGATTGATGGAGTTCCATTCAGAATCAACGACTAATTATTCGACTCCCGTGAGAGGTGGACAACTTTTTACCCAGCCAGTCCATTTACGTTCTTGGAGAGAACAGCTGTTGATTTCGGATTCGACCTGTCCAATCACGGGTAATTGGCTCGTTTCATTTCTGTCGGTCATCACGATAGTAACTCTGCCACTGGATTGTTGTGAATTACTTGCAATTTACTGTGTGACAATTTCACACCAGTATAGCATAACGACGAAGTTAGGTGTGGTCGATTACTACTCCAACCAACAACTCCATCGTCTTCTGTCTTGATGTGAAAAATAAAAACGGACGGATCCGTTTGCTGTTAGTAAATTCGGCGATGGTTTTCTACAGTGGCTTGTTGCCTCGATAAATCATGTTATCGGGGTTGAACGAGAGTCTGGTGGATTGGGAAATCCTAGTATTGAAGTGGATAGAACGTCTTTTTTCATTTTTTCGAATGATTTGTGCCTGTTTATGTTGTCTTACCCACTGAACCCATGAAAGAGACCCTATAGAATTTTGTGGTACATGACTGTAATGTCGAAACATTTGATGACTATCAAAATGGTTTGCCTTCGAAATCTCTGAATGTCGTGAACAAACACGAATGAGATCAACAGGCCGGACTGAGTATGTGAATGAAGTCAACGGTATCGATGTAATCACTGTACTCCTTTTCAATATTCATGAGCTAGCGGATTCTCTCATTTGTCCTTTCGACCTGCGCTGCATAATGTTATTCATGAAAATGATTATTGATTCGCTTCATTCGATTACCATAACGGCTCATTACTGTATGTGGTCATCCGTAGAAGATCCTGATATTATGGAATTACCTAGAAAATTGTTTACCGAACGTCATATCTAAAGTTCTACTATACTTCATTCGCATGCAGTTGTCATGTCTAACGTTTTCCGTTGATATCATTGCTTCATTCTGATTCTTTTTCCTTGTTCATTTTACTCGGCCTCTTGGCTGCTCAGGTGTTCAACAAGTTACCGGTTGGTTCCTATTATTTAGTAGTGTTCATAACTAGGTTTATTACGTCACCGTAAAGATTTCATACCGAACTGCAACGCTACTAACTATCCACCAGTGTTTAAAAAACCACATAATCTCTGACGCTTCAGCTCAATCCCCCTTCATCGTCATTTTTGTTGCTGTTGCATTTTCACGTCGCTGATTTTAATTCACATTTCAAATTATCGAGGCTTTTCCGAATACCCTCATCTCAGCCCCAGCTAGCTCCTCCCTCCTCCACAATCTACATGGCTCTGCGCTATACTCGCCAACCCATAAGCCATTCTTCCGTACTGGAAATACATGGTGAAGTATCTATGCGTGAGTGGAAAAGTTATTTCATTTTGTCGGAGCTACTTTTTTNGTGATTGAGAAGATTTTCGATAGTCCGGAAATGCTGATCAGTCTTCGACCTTTATGTGTTCGCCGGTTTTGTGTTAAGTAAATAATCGTCTCCTTGTTTTCATGTTTCTCTGTTTGTGTTAACTTGCATTGCCTCCGATTAATTTCCTGTTAGAAGTTCGATCATCTATTTACGATGGGGTCTTTATTTGGACCAAGAGATTCTTCAATAATCTAGGTCATTTGTACTGTACGAGCAAGACCGAACGAGTCCATTTTTTAAATATACCACTGTTTTTATGAAGATAACTTACTTGTTATTGTCACAAAGCTGGCTTGCACACTTCATTCATCACATAATTATATTTTAATGAAAGACTCATCTAGTGTATACTGAATTCTGTAACAGTTGCATAGTGTATTGAGCCTTTGTAAGCCTGATTACGGAAGGTGTGCAAACGCACGACCAAGGGTTTCCCAGCAAATGTTGTCCGCCACAAGGTTATTTAACCGGCTTGGTCGTAACTGTCGAACTCGAAACGACAAAACTTGGCTTTGCTTGGATTTCTGTCACAACGAGACTGGACCTTGACGTGGTGTGACGGCTTGCGCATCTCGATGACCTATTGGGCTAAACTGGACGGTGTGATCACCACACCGATAGAGTCACTCATACCAGGCAGGCCAATAGGTAGAGGTCTGACAAAACCAGTCTCCTGGTCCAGTTTGGGATGATTGGAAGAGAGTTGACAGCTGTTTCAGAGAAAGTATTCTTTCTGGTACACTGCCACTCAACCGCTGCCTTGCGGTACAGGCTTTTGAGCCAAAGGCTTTGGTTGAGAACCCTAATCGTTCTCCTGTCTAGGTCTGGGACGTCCTGGCAGTATCTCAGTCTACATACAATCGTGATTACTACAACACTAATAATCCCATGATGCCTCGATCGACTCGCAGTATAAACCGGGTCGCCCTATCTGCTGCATACAGCAGGGTGGATAGGCGAAAACATGCTACTGCTGACCCCTCCCCACTGTCCTATCAAATTTAGCTCTCAGGCCCCTCCCGACCCCCATTTCTGATAAGTTAGTATGCAGGTCCCACAGCGGATATGGCTAACCATAACACTGTGGTGGTCAGTCTACTTTCTTACCACTCAGCCTTAGGCCTCATTCGTCCTCATGCCTAGAAAGCGAATTACTACAGATGCTCTCAGCGTTTACATTCTGAAACAGGATAGATTAACAGGACGCTACAGCATGCGCAATAGACTCATTGAATATCAATATCTGCTATATTTCGGAGACTAGGATTTATGACAGTAGTCGACGTATAGAACTGACAGCTCCTTCACTGTCTGTCCGACACTGATCACAAACTTCGGGCGATTCCACAATTGTCGCTACCGGTCATGTTGGAGTAGGTATAGTCCTCAGCATGACGGCCGTAGCTGCACTGATAGATTGGATTTCCCGTTAGCAGCAGACTTTGTGCCGTTTGTTAAGGCCAACGTCAAACTGCAAACCAAGAAGAATCTCTTCATTTTGTCTGTTCATGCTCCAACTGACTACAGTGACGTCGATGTCCAGAGATCCCTTTACTTGAATCTGGCTGCTATCCTTAGGGTGACATCGTAGTGGTAGTCATTTTACCAGAGATAAGGACGCCCACGTACGACAATTCTTGTTCTGTATTGGAGGTTTGGGGGTAGCATCCCATCGATCGGATAATGATGCTGCCTTGCTCCGGGAATAGGGCTAGTTTTAGATGTCGTGCGTGTAATCGTTATACTTGATACCTTCCTCCTCCCAATCAGACCATGTCTCATACAGAGTACATAGGTGCTGGTTATAGATGGGGTGACTCTACTCAGGACTGTCGTTCTTATTGAAACATTCATTTGGATTCAGATCATGCGTTGACATGTCGTTTTACTCTCAGTTTCGCTGGGCAACGACTAGCCTAGAATGCAAGCTTAACTGTTCTTACCCCGGAGCTCCCAATAGCTCATGGGTCCAAGTCTCACAGACCATTCATGAGGTAGGTACAATAGCATGCTGTATGGGTTATACAAACATTAGATCTCGGAGAAATCCCTAGGATTGTTAGATGTCAGACAGATTATTCCTTTCAGTATTTCATATGACAAATTTTGGACGGATGTCGACAGGTAGCCGAAGCGTAGCCTGATCGTTGATCGTGAAGCTTGCCTAATGGGAAAAGTTAATGAAAGGATAACCGCTTTTGCTTCCTGGGACACTAGCAAACTCTTCAGGCTAATTCGTGCTAATTGCCTAGGGTCTCCGTTTGTCGGTGAAGCTATCAACGAAACAGACAACACGCTCATCCATACTAAGTCCAGAAGGTTAGATCATTGGGTAGAGTACATTGAGAGTTAATTTAACCAGCCTCCTGGTTACACTGCTATCGCCACAAACGTGTAACGCAGTACATTAGTCTACAGTTAGAAACACCTACATAAACTAAGGTCCACTGTTACGTTTCGGCTCTAGAACGCAATAGAGCTGCCAGCCCAGCTGATATTGTGCTGACATTTTTAAAAGAGGGTGGGAGGGCATTGACGGAAGCCTCAATTCAATTGTTTCAACTTATATGGCCTACGGAGAACATCCATTTCTGCTAGGGTTACTCGATAATAGTCTCCATATGTCACAAAGTGGGCAGGGGCTCTGGCGGGAAGTCCGGGGAGATTAACTTGATCCCAGCCATTAAATCTCTGGCCTCCGTTGAACTCTGCTGACCCGCTGCAGCCAGAGAAAAATGCAGTTTCGGCATGGATGAGGTAGCATGGATCAAAGTTTTATTCATCACCATGTTCTACAACAGTGACATACGTACCACCAATCAGCAACTGCCGTTTTACTCGATTAGAAAGGTTGACCTATCCGCATTTTTAAAGTCGTTTAAACACAGGTCGACGCCTTTAAAAAAAGGTGTGGGAGGCTTTTGTGAAGGCATTGAATGTAAACAGGGAGATCTTACTTAGACGCTACAGAGTGGAAGACTATTGGGACTTAGTTCCTTCTTTCAAACTCAAACGCCGTATATCAGTGTCTCATACATTGCACAAACGTAGGCCTACTTTGCAGGTGGTATGGTGTAAAAGTGCAATCGGTGTAGCTTTATTTCACTTATTTCCCGGGTTCACGTCTTAGTAGCGTATGTCGATATTTTTTGTTTACTCATCATTTTATCTAGATTATTCATTTTCAACTACTTTAACTAGGCCTCTGGAGTATGATCATTCTGCATGTTAACCGGAAACTTGACGAAGTAAACAGGTATTTGACATGTATCAAGAAAACTCAACTTGACTTGTACCATGTTTGTTAGATTTAACTGTATAGCGGCTTTATTTTTTTCGGAAATCTTTTCTGTTTCCACTTTATTAGTGATGTCCCAGCGTAAAAAGTGGAAATCCTATTATGCTCAACTGGACGGTAAACAGGGCATACTTACATTGCGCGACATTGACAAACGCAAATTTGAACGCTTCGATTTATCACGAAGTGACTACTTCCCAGTACATCATTTAATGTATGAGTAAGTCAATGTCTTACGCTTTCATTGTTTTAGTTTGCTTTTCTGTTTAGCGCGACTTTCGATCCTCATTTTACTAATTTTACTCCGTGAAAATATTGTCGTGTTTGTATCTACCTGGCAAAATAATCAGTTATTGAGGCGTCTTGTCGCAACCTCTTTTTATGGTGACATTAATGTTTCATTCGGGTTAACGAACAGTTTCTCATTTCTCAAGTTGATCCTACGTAAGCAATCTCGTTCATGACTAAAAAAAAATCACGGTTGTAACTTGTAAGAGGTCCCTTATTAGAGAACGATCTTGTAATCGGTGGCTTTTGATGCTCGTCTACAGTTTAATTGGTATAAGACATTTTCAATAATTTCTGACAGTCATGATAGATGGGAGTTAATATAATAAAAGAGTTGGGCAATGGTATTTGGAACCTTTTCTTCATGTCATGGTGCGACATAAAGCCGCTGCACCCGTTTGGGACGTGCACAGACCTCGGCTCACCCGTAGGTCAGAGTTGTTCACGTTCCAATATTCCTCAGTTAGCCAACATGCCCTCTTTTACTACCCACAACCGATTGCACCGAACTCACTAAGATGGCCGTAAAGTGTTTCAGGCATTGCTGATCACACCTGATTAGGCTTACAAGAAATTGAGGCGATTTCGTTTTGCGTTTCCATTTTCCCAACCACATTGAATGTAACCTGTCTGGTCAACCTGGCAGCTGCTGTTGTTATACATATCAACCAGCTCGGTAATTTTTTATTGTCAAACGAAATAGTAACAGACAATTAGTTGTTTTGGGTGATTCCGCAGTAGCTCCACACAAATGTCTTCCAAAAAAATTTTAAAAAAAGAGAAGTAATTAGACTGAACAGTATCGGTTCATATCAGCTGTTCGTAAATTCGATGGAACCATGTTCTAAGCACTCAAATGACAGACTACCAGTGTTAGTGGTGAGTGGTTTGAAGGCCCACGCACAATGACATCACAAAATTGAAGACAGTAATTCGTGTGTTAGTGGAACCTGTTGATATCACTTGGTTACGGAAACTGCATAGCTTGTGTAAACTTCTTGTGTGGCCAACACTGACCGTTCTTAACAGCAATATATTAGTGGTTGACACTGCTGCTTAACTGCTGATGAAGTTGTGTTATTAATCGAATACTCTTTCGCTTCTCGGTTGCTGATACCGGTTGTTTGATTAGTTTGGTTTGGTTAACCGGTAGACTGCGCGGAAAACCTACTTAGGGTCGACGTGATAGCAAGTATTGCTCATTTTCCTCCAATTGGTTTGTTGTTTGGTGATTGAAGTTTGTTGTGAAATTTCCAACTTATTTATCGTATTCTTCACTACTCTTGTGCGATTGAGTTTCGGTTTTATTGTCTGGGTTTCAAACGTATAATACTAATTTTCACATCTTTGTTATTGCCACGAAATTATCTGTTTGCATTGCCTCTTATCTTAGTTTAGTGTTTCATAGTTGCTGTTTATCGTCCATCTCTGATCACTTTTTAGAGTTCATCAATCTCTGTTAGTTTTATTGTGGTTAGGTCCACTGGGTGTGGAAAACAGACGACATTCGCATATTGACTTGGTACATTTGGTGGACAAACCCCTTCCAGTGTTTATCGTCTTCCTGTGGTTATATAAGTTAGCAAATCGCACGCAATGTTGCCTTAATTCCGTCGTTCGGACAAATTAAGTATAATAGATAGGATCGGGCTTGGAATAGAAGACTTGACATAGTCACCATCGTAGTAGATGTAATGTTTAGCAGATCTGTTCAAACCAAACAAGTAGTCGGAGTTCCACAATGCCATTTGAAGCTTTGAGCCTAGAAGTTCGTTTGGGATTTTTCAAACATTCGGTACTATTCGCATTTTTTCTTTATTCGATTGATGTTTATCTCACAACTTGTAGCCGACCATTTTGCTTTGGACTGCTACTACATGGTTCATCTGTTGGTGATCGTGAAGAGTTGGTGTTTTCTGTTGACCCCCCATCCTCGCCTTGCTCGGTTTGCTTTCCGTCTACAACTTCGACTACGAACAATGTAGGAGCCTCTTATTACAGTACAGCACGTCCACAGCACTCCTCGAGTCCGTGTGATCTGGATCCGTCTACATATGCTGGCCGACTTGACGATGCAGATGTTTCTCCGACTACCCCCTTGGCACACTCAAGTAATGTCAACTGTTTGACAACTCCAATATGATCATTTTGAGGATGGGGTTGATAGTGATTGAGTATATCATAAACATTAGTACTTTTGATTTCCCTTTAATTTTCCTTAGTGGAAACATTGTTTAACGTTTTATCACTCCAGCCTGTATAAAATTTATTCATGGAAACGTTTTTGCATTTATCTCATTGATATCTTGGTGTACGTGTCTTCCTAGGTGGATCCCATCAGATGTTCGACCCGTCTGTTCGACTGAGTCCCACTCACTGTACAGTGGGCTTTGGCACTGATACTTCAGGGACAGCTTGTTCCCATCGGCAGATTGTTTCTATGGACACTGTTTTCGCACGTTGGCAACGGTTCATTCGACTACATTGTCGCAATACTCGAGTAGATTCGGCAAATGAGGAAAATTTCGATCGCCGACAGACTCTGTTACGCTGTTACCGTACATTGGATGTTAAAGTACGTCCCATATTTTTGCAGTTACGAAGGTTTTATTTTAAAACGTCGGTTAATATTTTAATAAAATATAATCTTCATCTGTTGAAGAATCAATGTGTGCTTATTGAAACGGTGGACATTCTTTTTCATTTACATAGCGTGCATCATATCATAATCTTATCAGATCACCATTAGACAACGAAGTAGAATTTTTCGTCACACCAAGTTGAGTAGCAGTGATGCAGAGATTGAGTTTGTACGCGTAATTAAATGGGATCTTGCGTGTATTAGTTTGCGCGTACGTATGCCATTGGATAACAGTCCGCGACTGCGTTCAAACCATATGCATTTACACTGGTCCCAAACACTGCAGACTTCCTCTTTTGTGCCGAAACTGTTGATACAGAGGATCAGGATAAGATACTCGTCGGCTTGTTCGACGGTATATGCTTTGATGCTGACGATGTCATGGCGCCTGGAGACTTCATGAACGCCGATAAAGATGTACTTACCAATGGGGCTTTATCTGATAACTGAAAGATTACTATCTTTCACAAATGTTTTAGAGTGCTTATTCCCTAAGACGCGCAAGAAGTTTTTCTAATTTACCACCAGCCCGTCAAAATGAAATATGGCTCCTAAAGTGTTGCCGTACACACAGTTATTGGAGCGTGCTATTCAAATCACGCGGACCGTATAAATGAAAGAATAAAACATCTTGTAAGAAGCAATATTGGACTCAATTTTTGTTTGCTTCATACGTACTAACTCATGGAACGTACATTTAACAATATGTGATGTATTTTTTAGTTTGTCGATGGATGTGCATTGGTGTCAGTTGTGCCGCAGCCTAGAATTGTGCTTACTTTTTTGACCTCCTTTCTAATGATGTAACTATACTAAATCGGAGATGAGGCGTTGCTGTCGAGGTTTGACCGTAGTTCTCAAACGCATCACAGATTTGTGTCACTCATCCATCATTCTCGGAACGGTTGGGCGTTAACACAAATATACCGTCAAAGCACCATTCGGAATCGCCTGATTGACTCATCTTTTCCTTTTTATACCTGGCCAACATAGCACCACGGGCAATGCATATTGTGCAGTGTAACAGCCGACCGCCCATGGATGGCTTCATCTGCACAATCTTTTCTCCGCGTTAGCAGCATGGACAGGCAATAACAATAGATATAATCTACGGGGATTAGCGTTTGTAGCCTACCCTATTAGTGGAAGCTAAGTGGGCGCCATACAACGTACCACTGATTGGAATCTGATTTTACAGGAAAACTCCAATAACTTCAAGTGTGGATAGAATCCTACTTCTCACTGCCCTCTACTGGCGGACCTTAACCCGGTAGATTAGGTTAAATGTCTCCGTCACATTGACAGTGATTCGAATCCACCAGGTGCGATAGTATGGCGCTGTTGACAGATTTCGTTATTCCACTGTTGAGCCAAGCTGGGTAGTGTTCCCGGACCCGTTCAGATAAGCGTCTGGTCGTGCGGCCAACATAACTGGTTCCACAGGAACAAGTGAATGAGTATACACAAAACGAGGCTGCAGAAACAGGCACTTTATCTTTTAGGCGTGGGCACAAAACCGGATTGGACGTAAAGTGGACACGTAATTTAGCGGCGTAAAATGTATTAACTGCACTTGTGAGCCTACGCGTGATAGTTTCGGCTAGCGTATCGCCCTTGAAGGTAATCCGATGTGTACAGTTTTCTTTTCTGCTAGATGCAGCTGGTCTCTTTCACTCTGCTGTTGCATGGCTCTGTCTATGAACCTTTCCGGGTAGCCATTTTGTATGAATATTGTACGTATGAAGCCAATTCTTCAGTAATGGTGTCATCCGTGCAAATTCTTACGGCTCTGCCCGTCAAACAGTTAATTAGGTTTCTTTTCTAAGCGAGCGGTACAAAACTATTGAAATGAATGTACTGACCATTCCACGTACCTTTTCTGTGTATCGCGCGCTGAATTGAGCCATCAGCGCGGCGACGTAAACGTACATCAAAAAGCCTAATCACCTATTCATTTCAGTCTCCAACGAAAATTGCAAATTTTGGTGTGCGGAGTTGAATATGGCCAAGAGGTCGGTCGGATTTACGTTGTTATCGAGTACGCAAAGAATGTCGTCAACGTACCTCTTATAAAAATTACATTGGCCTACCGCTGAACTCAGTTGTTCGTTTTCCAATTTCGCCATGAAAATATCTGCAAACAGTGGTCCCAACGGCGATCCCATTGCGACACCGTCCTTTTGTCGATAAATTCCTTTCTCTGAACCTAGCTGTACGTTGTAAGTGCACGGATAAATTAACTCCTCGGTTTCAATCGATGACATCTGAATATCTATGTAACTATCTACGGAATTAAATTCTGGTAGCGCAGTAGGGTCTTTAGATTGTTTAAACGAAGCTGTTCACTACACAGTATTCCTCCTGACTATGCCGTGAATTTTTATGCGATTCGAACAAGTCAAAAACCCTATTGCAACATCGAAAAAGATGGAGAAAAATCTTTTTCATCTGGGAATAGCAGGAGGTTTTTTCCATTGATTCGTAGTTGTACTGGCCGTCAAGTCGGTGTAAATGAGACCATATGCCTCAAAGGTGGTTTACTTACCACTAGTCAGTCGTACCGACTTGACAGGTGGGCTGAACATTTTGAAGAACAGTTCAGCTGGCCTCAACCAGACCATGTGGACGACGGGACCCGAATGGTCAGTTATTGCGTTCCAGACGGCCCTCCGTCGGAAGCAGAAGTGGTCCTAGAGCTCAAGTTATTGAAGCGTAATAAGGCTCCTGGACCAGACCTCCTCTCTCCTCTTTTCAAGGATGGTGGGGAGAGGTTGATATCAGAACTGTTGCTTACTCGCTGGTGCCACCCGATACGAGCGATTGAACGCAGACATCGGTGGTCAAATACCTGGAGACGGTTCACGTCCTTCTACCCTGAGCGGCCATGTTTCGCTGCCGTAAAGTAATACAGCCACGCGTTTTCGCCTCACATACGGAACATTTGAACATAAAAGAGATACCTCTCGATTGCCAGGAGTGTCCTAGATTGGCGAATACTACTCTAGCCTTAGAGATACGCGCTTTTATTTCACCTCCGCCGCCGCCGCTGATGCAACTTCCCAGGTATACAAACCGGTCAACAACCTCCATGACTTCATTATCTAACATTAAATCTACGTAATCACAGCAATCTTGCAGAAGCACTTTGCATTTTGAGGCTGCAAAGCGCATTCCGAAGTATTCAGCAGAACGCGAAATAACATCTAGCATTGTTTGTGTTGCTTGAAAGTTGTCAAACAGCAACACCTTGTCGTCAGCATAATCAAGATCAGTCAGTCTTTCACCAGGTAGGAGGTCCACGCCGGCATCATTTGAGTGCCGCAGACAGTCCTCCATTATTTCGTCTATGACGAAATTGAACAAAAATGGTGAAAGTGGACAGCCTTGACGTACGCCGCTCCTGGTGCTGAAACTGTCAGACAGTTCACCGTAAACCCTAACCTGAGCTGAAGTATGGGAATAAAGCGCCGACAGTATGTTCACATACTTAGTCGGTACACCCTACGTTTAAGCGACTCTAAAAGTGTAGATCGATCCACCGAATCGAACGCACCTTTATAGTCGAGAAATACGGCGATTGTTGGCCGGCGGTACACATGACGCTGTTCCAGAATTTGACAAAGAGGAAAAATTAGGTCAATACATCCCTGTCCAGAGCGGAAACACGCATGTTCTTCCCTAATGTTTACCACTAGAGCTGCAGTGAGTCGACGAAGTATAATGATGCCAGAACCTTGAAATGACTGGGGTCAAACTAATCCCTCTATGGTTTTCGCAACAGCCCCGGGCTTCTTTCTTAGAATATGGGAACTATTATCGAGTGACCCTCAGCAAGAGGGGATGGTCTCCGTTGTCCATAAAAGTTGAAACAACTGCACCAAAACCTCTACTAACGTCTCCCCACCTTCTTTGAAAAGTGCCGGCACGAGATCATCTGGGCCAGCAGCCCTATTACGTTTAAGAACCGAAATGCAATTGCGAACCTCAGTCTCAGTGGGTGGTTGCTAAATCTATCGACCCAGTACCTTGTGATCAGCCTCATGGCTGCTATGACGATGATGATGATGATGCTCCTTACTACTGTCAACAATCCACTGATGTACTGATCCTGCGGACCGATTAGGCGTTATGGATTGTGTGTATGGTATCTACTTTTCACCTTCACCTACTACAAAAGCGCATCGAACTGGCTCTAATTTTGTTGATGTACGCGAGCCTCTCGAGACTACTGATCTCCTCGCCTACTTGATCACTGGTATCATTATCACAATCAACCTGTAATATCGCCAGCGAGTTCATGATCTATTTCAGCTAACGAACTCAAACGAATGGTATTATCCGGTTCAATCAGCATATAAAAATGGAGTTTTAAACATCAAGGAACACACCACTCAATTCGCAATGATCGATGGGGCCACGTGTGTAGATACATTAGAGAGGGAGCCAGAAATTTGTTGGGATAACTCTTTCCATACATCGTACTAGTCTGAAGCACAATTTTAGTTTTGATTTTTAGAGCAACTAGGTATTGTTTTTTCTCCCCTGGGAAACCTTGACAAAGAAACGACTCGCGGCCGCCATCATTGATAGCGGCAGCAACTGGAATCCATCCACTGTCGGATACCCCGCCGACTCCGTTAACAGTCATGTCGCGCCACCCAGTTGGAGCCGTTCACTGAAAGTGAACTCTGAAATGCCTGTACCCAAACGCACAAAGCCTACATAACAAGCTGCAAGAGTTGCGCAACCTATGTGCTGACTACTCGCCCCAGCCCACGGTGAACACGGAGATATGGCTTTCCTCAGACATCAGAGATATCGAACTCACAACACAAGGTCCCAGCCTCCTATGCTGTGACGGTGAAAGCGGTCGCGCAGGTGGAGTCGCTGTCTATTTACCCGCGAACCTCACTGTTGCTCTTTTGCCAGACGCCCCACTTGTAAACCTACCAGGTTCTTTCTGGTGCTTTTTCAGAAGTGACAGCAGCACCAGCTACGTAGCTGGAGTGACTTATTGCGTCTCAACTGCAACCCCAGGAAACGACCACCGACTCATTCATGCTCTGGAGTATACGGGCAACGGAAACTTCGCAAATGTACCCATTCTGGAAGGCTTCAACCTTCCGCTCATCAACTACGAATTCACAAGCTCGCCGGGCAACACAAGCCCCATGGCCAACAGATTCATTAACGCTACAGTGGAAATAGACCTCGTTGAGCACATCCACAATGCAACTAGATGGAGTCACGGCAGCTTGTCCTTCTGACTAGAAGTTGTGCTGTGAAACAAACTAAATATGGTCGATAGTGTCATCTGAATCTACCCACTACGTCTAAGCGACCACGTCACTGTCTCGCTCGACTTAATACGTAACACCATTTGGTTTGAAAACTCCCCGAGAGTAAACTACACGTTCCATCGAGCAAACTTCCCGCCACCCGGAAGTTACCGAATGAGGCAACATGAGAAAATTATTACAAGGTGTCTAAAGATTCACAGTGAATGTAAGCTAAGAATGTTCTACAGCAATCGACTGGGGTATGTGCCACGCAGACTGTCCCACCGAAGAGAGTTAAAAACTGACTGACATGGAACATCCACAAACTCATGTTCCTGGAAAGTAAGTCTTGGGACCACTTTCAATTAGAAGGTACCGGGCAACCTCGTATTCACTATAAAGCGATGCGTAACAAATGCAACCCAGTGGCAAGGTTAGCCTCATGAGAAACTCTCTTGAACTTAACAGACAACCCAACAAACTGTGTTGTAGGAACAACTCATTTTCTGTACCAGCCTTCGTTATCTGAATAGACTATTGGAGGAAGTCGTCACGGCAGATTCCACAGAATTATTTAAACGTAAATTCGACAGGCACCACACCAAGGTACAATCGTCAACCGACCAGCAACCTTACCGTCTGCAATACACTGTGTCGGGCGCAAATGTTTACTAGATAACTACCTAACGGTGCACACGTGCGTCTAATCAAAATACACCAACAATTTTGATCGATTTGTTCTTTTTATCTGGACTCCTTCCTTCTCTCAAACTGGATAAAAAGTGTACTGTGCGCCATGTGTATGTTTGCTGTAGCAGTACTGTTAATATGTCCGAGAGCTGATTCTCGTGGACCACTTTACTTGTCCCATCTCCCTCTTCGCCATCATTCTCTCTCCCTAAACTCACATACATACTTACTCATTACTAAGTAATTCATCCGCATGCCCTCCTTTCCCAACACATCTCAATCCCTGTCTAGCTCCGATTTGACCAATGTACCAACGACTCCCAAATGCCGATACCTACACAGAGCACCAGGCAACAAGTGACTATATTCACGTCCTCCTACGCAAGACCAAGAAGCAGGTCATCTACAAGTAATGAAATTTCCGGAACTGCAACCAACCTGTTGGACATACTGGACCTCTACAGCACTACTTAAAAGCATCGCATCGAGAGGAGACGCATCCTAGTCAACCTCCGGATTACACCAATTAGGCGTCAGGACGTCCACAGACGTAAGCGTTCATCAAGTCCTAAAGTTGAAATTCAAATTGAAAAGTCTGAAGAATCACGAGGTCCGATCATGAGGAAGTTATAACATGTAACATGTTAGCTATCTTTGAAACACACCACGTCAGCACACAAAATATCAGTTTAGTAATTACCAATCCGTAAGTTACGACTGAGGGGCCTTGTTACAATAACATGCGAACATGAAACCACACAGTTTGTCATTCCGAGGAACCCCAAATAGCTACTTATCGCGCCATCAATAGGCAAAGCATCAAATATTTGTACTTACTCTTCTAGCTCAGGTGCTTTCGAAGGTTCTATACCGTCCACAAACAAAGCCTCCGGCATAACAACCGTCAATTCTAAGATCCCGGTCACAAGGCCTGGTTGAAGGTCAAACGGATTGCAGGTCGTTGACTCGAAGGGCAATTGGCATTCAGCGATTCAGCGATTGATACACGGGTTCGAGGCAGGGGCCCAAAGTACCCGGATCCAGTCGGTTTTTCTTGCTCAGTGTCAAGCGGGCTTCTGTTGATCTGAAATGCAATCATTGAAAACAGGGTGTAGCACCGCTCTTGGGGATTACAGTAAATACCAAGAACAGAGTAAGGTTACAAGATAATATTCCGGAACGCTCGGGATGCGCGATCAATTGGTCAACTACTCACGTTGCACAGCCTGCGATGGTTAGGTCACGTACTCCGTATGCCAGCTGATCGTTTACCGTACCGGGCATTATATACTGAGAAACCACGTGGTGGTCAAGCAACAACGTGGTCACGAAATATGAAGACCCTGACTGCTCCACTGAGTAAAGTGGGTAGGTGTCGCCTGCCTGGATGGGGTCCTCGTGATCACTCAAACCGCTGGTTAGAGACGCTATCCGAGATGGCAGTGTGTCGCAGTCAATGGCGTACCTGCATCCATACCATTTCTAGTTCTTCCGCTTAGACTTTTATTAATTTTCAACCTTCTTAGTAACGTTTTCTCCTAGATGAGCGGCAGCCCGAGCGACAATACCTTTTGGTCTGGCTTTTGACTGTTATAATAATACTAATAATAATAATGAGTGCGTATCCGTGTCCGAGCCGGAATCTGCAAATCGACCTTCGTATTTGTGAGACTAGCGTGCCATTCACAACGCCAGTAATCTCACACTAGGCGTTACCGACCAATTATGTCTAATCGCCCAACCGCAACTCTGTGTGAATAGTGTTCAGATTGCCTGATTCTATCAATCGGAAACACAGCAGCTGTCTTGCTAACTCCAGTTGATAATCCCGCGGTCGGGAACTTCTTAGGTTGAAACCAAGAGTCCCATTGATCCGATTAATACATGTATATAGCTGTGTATTGTTTCAGGGTGAACACCACCCACAATTGGTCACAGTCGTTGCATTCAGATAAGTCCTTCGGCCGGCTCACTTCGTGAGGAAGCATTAGACTCGAGTTTCGTTTTTAACAGAGCCTATCAGTACTTCCTGTCTTTGCCCAAGCCCGAATTTATGATCTGACCCTCGTGTTTGTGAGACTAGCGTGTTAACCACAACGCCAGTAACCTCACATTAAACGTGACCGATCAATCATATCCAAACTCTCAACCGCACTACTGATAAGCTGTACTAAGAGCAAACGCGATTCTAATACTTCCTTACGTTGTGGGCAGGCCGAGAAGCTTATGGGAATGCAACGACTGTGATCGGATGTCGGTGTTGTTCAGTTTTAAATGTGAAGTCCTTGTGAGCTGGCGTGAAAATTTACGTATCTCCTGCCCGTAACAAGGGTCACCCGAGTGAACGGTACCATGGAGGGCATACGTGTAGATTAAATTTCGGCTACTGGTTAACTTCGTATTTTTTTGTCAAGTTCCAGATTGATTACCACTTCTCGTACTTTGTATATATATATATATATATATATATATATATATATATTCATTTTTTGGTTCATCAGGTCATTCAGTTTACTTCGATGGGAACGTATTATATATTCCGAGTTATTTGCCTTTCGTGCCATAGAATGTTATCATGTTTTGCCTTTCTTAAAATTACACATGTTAGGGATTTATATTCGCGTAATCTACCATCGCCTGTACTAATACATTGTGCAGATCCATAATGCCAAACTTCTTCCCGCGAACTGGTGCAAATCGCGACGTGATGAATCTACTTTTTGGATCATGATCGACGGTGTTGAAATTGCTCGAGCCTATGCCGGTTCTTCAACTGTGTCCATCCTGATAGAGTGAGTAAATGTACAATATCTTGGCCCCGTGTATTATTCACTATTTCAACCAGCGGGATATGGTACGTACACGTTTTTGCTGGTACAACGTGTAATTTCGTATTTATATGCACATTCAGTGAACACAACTAAACGATCACTGCAATATGGTCTTTGATTGTTTGTCTACATCTCGCTTCAGTGGCTTTCCTTTGCATCCGGTGTTTAATTAACCGATTTCGTTTTTCTTCTCATTTAGTTGCTTTGGCTTGGCGTTTGGGGCTAGCTGGTTCACTATGCGTGATGTCACCTATTACACTGGTTACCGAAACTCGTGCAACATTTATTTATTTATTTAGTTTCAGAAAATAAAATAGTTCCTTCCTTGTTAGACAGACCAGTGTAACGCTTATCTATCAAAAAAATTGTTTCTATATTTTACGGTAGACATGCCAAGATACACTTTTGAACAACCCTATTAGTAAACCACACGAAACCGTCTCTGGAAATGCTGTTTTACTTCCTAACGCTTCACATTATTTTTCCATGGATATGTAATTAGGAAAAGACATAAGTGCGTTAAAGTTCTGTATTTAGTGTAGCCGCCACAGTGTTTGATAACTTTCCTCAAGCAGTCTGCTGTTGAATCCATGGGATTACCCACGTACGATTAGATCTTGTTCCGTTGTACAGTATGTCCGATACTATCGTTCGATTTCTCTGGTGGAGACTTTTTGATTAAGGTATATATATATATATATATATATATATATATATATATATATCACTCCAAAGATCACCTTGAATTTTTAACAAATATTTCAAAAGAAAACTTCGTTCTATCCCATGACGTTTTCAGTTAGTTCACCTCCAGTCAGGTTACAGAACCCTTCAAATCAGTTCTTGCCTACTTACGTTTATTCGGTTATTACTGATGTAAAGCCCGAAGTGTCTGGAATATCGCAAGCGACTGACAAGCGGCACCGCAAACACGCCATTCGCTCGTACTATCGACCCAGAGGGAACAAGGAATCAACTTGATAAGTAATCTGAACCTGTTGATAGTCCTGTCGAATATCTACCGAAACAATGTAGAAAGATATACACAAGGAGGAAATTAGTTTTGTGTACAAAAATACTTTCTGTCGCTCTTCACTGCGTGGTAACTGAAAGAAAACATTGTTACAAATCCTCAACTTTATTTCCTCCTGCAGTCAGTTACGCGTTTGGCTAGCAGTCTCCTCAACCTCTGCGACCATCAATATGGAGTCTGCGTCATTCCTGGGTTTCACAGTTGACTATAACCCCCTAAAATGGA